>QRFJ01000075.1:1627413-1719813 GCA_006176705.1 Cocos nucifera
GATTGACTTGATAAATGTCGATCGTGTTGTCTTGATAAATGACAATCATAATTATCGTAATAATTGTAACCATTCAGTAGTGGGATCGTCTGTAGGAATCCGTATGAGAGAACAGTCTGTAAGAAGTTCGACTTCTGTAGAAGCTCGGCTCTGAAGAAGTCTGGAAGAGATTCGATTTTCGTAGAAGCTCGATTGCTGGAGGAGTTCGAAAGAAGTTTTCGTAGAAGTTCGATTATTTGAGGAGTCCGGAAGAAGCTCGACTTCCCTAGAAGCTCGATTGGTGGAGGAGTTTGGAAGAAGTTCGGCTATTGAGAAGTTTGACCGACTGAAGAGGTTCGGCTGGGGCTCGATCACCGAGAAGTTCGGCTAGATTTGTCCACTGAGTAGTTCGACCACTGAATAAATCTGGCTGCTAGTAAGAGAATTTTTGATTGAAGCTCTTCCGTGATTATCAGCTGCATTAGGCTAAACTTCAAACTCGACTTCGATGGGAGCAAAATTTATTTCCAACAATAGTTCCTCCACTTTTGAGTTTGAGACTCGAAGGAAGGGAGTATAAAAAGGTGACTGCTGAAGTCCTATTCAAGGCTCTGCATCTTATCTCCAATCGAGATTGAAAGTATAGTCAAAGCTTGATGGAGATCTTGTCTCCTATTGTTAGGGCCATCTTCGAGGCCTTCATTCCATTTAAAATGATCAAGGCCTTCGACTTTGCTCACGTTAGAACGAGGTTCTCCTCCTGATCCTAATGGATATCTCCTGCAGCCGAGGTTGATGCGGGCGCTCGAGGGAGATCTTGTCTCCTGCAACCGAGATTAGCTCGAACCCTTGAGGGAGATTTTATCTCCTGCAGCCGAGGTTATTGTAGATTTTGAGGCCCGATCTTCGACTTTGCTCATGTTAGGACGAGATTTTTTTCCTATTTCTAATGGACTGTGGAGACACATAAGGGTCGTTGTTTGGGTCTCTCCCCCAATCTCGTCTAAGATGAACGAGGCCTTCGACTTTGCTCACGTTAGGATGAGGTTCTCCTCCTATTCCTAATGGGCTGTGGGGTCACATAAGGATAGTTGACAGGGCCTCTCCCTCCATCTCGTCTAAAATGAATGAGGCCTTCGACTTTGCTCGCATTAGGATGAGGTTCTCCTCCTGTTCCTAACGGACTGTGGGAGCACATAAGGGCCATTGACAGGACCTCTCCCCCCATCTCGTCTAAAATGAATGAGGCCTTCGAAGCTCGAGAGATATCTCTAGCCGAGGTTGGTGCAGTCGCTCAGGAGAGATCTTATCTCTAGTCGAGGTTAAAGCTCGAGCGCTCGGAAAATATAGTTATCTCTAGCCGAGGTTGAAGCTCGAGCATTCGAGAGAGATCTTATCTTTGGCCGAGGTTGAAGCTCGGGCGCTCGGGAGAGATCTTATCTCTGGTCGAGGTTGGCTCGGTCGCTTGGAAGAGATCTTATCTCTGATCGAGGTTGGCTCGATCGCTCGGGAGAGATCTTATCTCTAGTCGAGGTTGAAGCTCGGATGCTCGAAAGAGATCTTATCTGTAATCGAGATTGACTCGATTACTCGAGAGAGATCTTATCTCTAGCCGAGATTGAAGCTCGGGCGCTCGGGAGAGATCTTATCTCTAGCTGAGGTTGGCACAGTCGCTTGGAAGAGATCTTATCCCGCTCGAAAGAGATCTTATCTCTGATCGAGGTTGGCTCAGGTCGCTCGGAAGAGATCTTATCTCTAGCCGAGGTTGAAGATCAGACGCTCGGGAGAGATCTTATCTCTAATCGAGGTTGAATCGATCACTCAGAAAAGATCTTATCTCTAGTCGAGGTTGAAGCTCGACGCTCGAAAGAGATCTTATCTCTAGTCGAGGTTGGCTCGATCGCTCGGAAGAGATCTTATCTCTAGCCGAAGTTGAAGCTCGAGCGCTTAGAAGGGATCTTATATCTAGCCGAGGTTGAAGCTCGGACACTCGGAAGAGATCTTATCTCTAGCCAAGGTTGGCTCGATCGCTCAGAAGAGATCTTATCTCTAGTCGAGGTTGAAGCTCGGATGCTTGAAAGAGATCTTATCTCTAGCCGAGGCTGAAGCTCGAGCGCTCAGGAGAGATCTTATCTCTGGTCCGAGGTTGGTTCGGTCGCTCGAGAGAGATCTTATCTCTAGCCAAGATTGAAGCTCGGGTGCTCGGGAGAGATCTTATATCTGATTGAGGTTGGCTCGATCGCTCAGGAGAGATCTTATCTCTAGCTGAGGTTGAAGCTTGGGCGCTCGAAAGAGATCTTATCTCTGGCCGAGGTTGGCTCGGTCGCTCGAAAGAGATCTTATCTCTAGCCGAGGTTGAAGCTCGGGCACTCGGGAGAGATCTTATGTCTAGCTGAGGTTGAATCGATTGCTCGGGAGAGATCTTATCTCTAGCCGAGGTTGAAGCTCGAGCGCTCGGGAGAGATCTTATCTCTGACTGAGGTTGGCTTGGTCGCTCGGGAGAGATCTTATCTCTAGCCGAGGTTGAAGCTCGAGGGCTCGAAAGAGATCTTATCTCTAGCCAAGGTTGAAGCTCGGGCGCTTGAGAGAGATCTTATCTCTGGTTAAGGTTGGCTCGGTCGCTCGGAAGAGATCTTATCTCTAGCCGAGGTTGAAGCTCGGGCACTCAGAAAAGATCTTATCTCTAGCCGAGATTGAAGCTCGGGCGCTCGGAAGAGATCTTATCTCTGACTGAGGTTGGCTCGATCGCTCGAAAGAGATCTTATCTCTAGTCGAGGTTGAAGCTCGGGCACTCGGGAGAGATCTTATCTCTAGTCCGAGGTTGAAGGACTTTGACCGTTTCATGTTAGGACGAGGTTCTCCTCCTATTCCTAATACGGCCACTATTGACTGCTTCTTTTCTATCATCATATAATTTTTGCATAGTTTTTTGCATAGCTTTTACATAGTTTTTTCTGTCATCACATAATTTTTTGCATAATTTTTACATAGTTTTTTCTGTCATCACATAATTTGGAACGAGCTCCTCTTGACTTTGATGCTGGAGATGATGGATTGCTGAAGTACCAAGCTCCTCCCAGGCGTGACGTCGATGATACGAGAGGCGATCGACCTTTCTGTTGTTCCTCCGTCATTGGTAGTTCTGGCTATGGTAGCACCCTTGATCGATCTTCTCCTACTTCAGACTGACATCCGAGGAACCGACCCAGCTGATCTCTCCTGATGAGCTCCTCGATTTTATCTCAGAGCTGAACACATTCCTTAGTGTCATGGCCATGGTCGCGATGATAGAGGCAGTACTTGCTTCGATTGTGCTTATTTAGGAGAGATCGTAACTCTTCTAGTCTTGGTAGCTGGTTCCTAATTTTCATCAGAACTTGAGCCTTAGAAGCACTAAGGGGGGCGTAGTTGTGGAACCTTCCAGGAGGAGGACTTCTTCACCCCCTTTTGTCGGAGCTTCCTTGATGACGAGCTCGAGGAGTTCGGGCTCACTTGCGCCCAGGAAGAGTCTGTGAGCACGGTCGAACTTCACTTGGCCCTCCATCGGTGGCGGGTTTATTAGACTCATCCATCCACCACTCTCCTGCGACTTCTTCGTCCTTCAATTTGAAGGCTTCTTCCGTATGGGCATATCTCTCGGCTCGGACTAGCAGATTGGCAAAGTCCCTGGGGTATCTCTTTTTCAGAAAAAATAGTAAATCATTCTTCTGAAGGCCACCCTTGAGCGCGACCATTGCAATAGACTAGTCTAGGTCTCGGACCTCCAATGCTGCAGCGTTAAATTGAGTGACATAAGCTCGGATGGATTCTCCCTGCTTCAGCTTGACATCCATCAGAGAATCCAAACTTTGGCACGGACGTCGACTACTGACGAATTGAGCTACGAATTGATGGCTCATCTAGTCAAAAGAGAAGATCGTACCTGGCTTTAATGTCGAGTACCAGTTTCTTCCTACTTCCTTTAAGGTAGATGGGAGAGCTCAGCATAATATGGCATCTGGTGCGCATGAAGTAGCATCATCGTCCGAAAGGCCTCCAGATGATCAATCGGATCAAAAGTTCCATCAAGCTTTCAAGTTGAGGGAGCTTGAAGTTCGGTGGAACGAGCTTTTGCATAATTTGGAGAGAGAAAGGAGGATCGGTGCGGACGTCATCGTGATGAAATGGTGCGACATGGCCGAGCTCCTCAATCTGTTGGTCCATCTTTCATAGTTTATGATTGAGGATGTCGTCTTGATCACAGACTTTGGAGAGCTTCCAACTACATATGGGGAAGATCTCCTCCGGGGAGAATCATGATCCAAACTTAGATCCTCTGCGCTCTATTTTTTCTTCCTAATGACGACGGGCATGCTAGCCCAAATGTTCTTCCTTGGGATCGATTTTCGACAACTTGATGGTGAGTTTCTTGGTGGAGTCATTGTAAGAGGCTGCTGCATGGCTTGTACCATCTTGGTGAGGCCCTGAACCTACTGCATCAGTAGGTTAAATTACTCTGAATCCACTATGGCTGTAGGTGGAGCTTGACTTACCGGAGCTGGAGTGAAAACTGATGTATCTAGACGAAATCTGACTGCAGAGGTCGTTGATCATCGGGTCAAAATTTTTCTGAGAGGCATTTTTTCTGAGAAGAACTCTAGATCGCTGTTGAGCACTTCCTTTAAGATCAAGAGAACCTCAAGAACAAAAGGGCCCTTCCTCTAGCATCAATTCTATTGATGCAGAATCTAGTTAACTCTGGATCGAGCTAGAGTCGAGGAAAATGAGGTCGTCGTCGGTGACCTGCAAAATAAAGTCCTATTCGGAGTCAGTGTTGGTGGCTCCGGTAGGATCCTCCGATGATCAAGTTAGCTCTGGCCAATAAAAATGGAGTGCTCAGTATGGAGTTCAGCAGAGTTTTGAAAAAGAGAAGAAAGCTTAGAGAAAATATATCTGAAGGGTTTCTTTTTATAGACGGAGCTTGTTGTAACTGCCTTGATTAATGACTATCGTAACCATCCTGATAAATGTCCAATCATGATTGACTTGATAAATATCGATCGTGTTATCTTGATAAATGATAATCATAATTATCGTGATAATTGTAACCGTTCAGTAGTGGGATCGCCTATAGAAATTCGTCTGAGGGAATAGTCTGTAAGGTGTTCGACTTCCACAGAAGCTCGGCTACTGAAGGAGTCCAGAAGGGGTTCGACTTTCATAGAAGCTCGATTGCTGGAGGAGTCTGGAAGGAGTTCGACTTCCGTAGAAGCTCGATTGCTGAAGGAATTCAGAAGAAGTTTGGCTTCCATAGAAGCTCGGTTGCTGGAGAAGTCCGAAAGAAGTTCAGCTTCCATAGAAGCTCGGTTGCTGGAAGGAGTTTGGAAGAAATTCAATTGTTGAGAAGTTCGATCGGCTGAAGATGGTTCGGCTGGGACTCGACCGCTGAGAAGTTCGGCTAGGTTTGTCCACTGAGTAGTTCGACCACTGAATAAATCCGACTGCTAGGAAAAAAATTTTCGATTGAAGCTCTTCCGTGATTACCAGCTACATTAGGCTAAGCTTCAGACTCCAACTTCAATGGGAGCGGAATTTATCCCCAATAATAATATTTTAAAATAGTCACTATATGTATATACTATTAATATCAAGATTATAGAGTGGTTATTAAAAATCTATCTTCAGTAGCAATCATTATATTATCATTAATCTTATATATTAATAATAAAATAATAATATCATCAATAAAAATATTAAATATAATAATATTTAAATAATATATATTAATATCTAAAATAATATGTAAATCTTGATTTTGTATTTGGCATGATGTAAAATTCAAAACAATTACCATGAGAGTTAGGGTAAGATTAGAAGATGATAAGATATACTTAATATCATATAATATTGATTGGACACTTGATAGATTTTTTAAATGCATTAAACTATTGAAATTCATATTCCCCATCAAAATTCAATTTAATAATATTGATTATAGATTTTATTTTTAGATAAAGTTTTTTAATGGATTAGATTTATATTTTCAACTTGATTTGATCCCATCTATTTAATGAATAAGTTATATAAGTCAAGATAGTTTAACAATTAGAAAAAAAATATTTTATTATAAAATCCACTATCAATATAGAAAGTCATGCACCAAAATTAGATAAAAGTCTAAGATGTAATTATTAAAAATTTACATGGAGGTCCGATTTAATGAAGAATTTAGATCAATAGTCCAACTTAAATAAAATATATAATATAAAGTAAAAATAAATATTCTATATTAAATACTATTACTTATTAATTACAGCATAAATAAAAGGAGTCATGAATTATTTACTTTTAAAAGACTTTAGAAAAGAAGATGATTAAATTTTTATAAAATTTAATTAGTAAAAACAAAATATATTATTATACATTTGAAATAAAAATATTTTATAATATGAAAAATTTTAAATAAGCATAATAAACTATGATTTCATACTAGAAATTAATGTTGTTATGATGGCTAAGTAGTAGGCAAGGTAAATATATATCATAGATTCATAAGATTCTCCATTCAAATCTAATCAAAACAAATACAAATAGAGGTGGCATAACCTTAATTTGTAATAAAAATATTTTATTTTGGTAGGGTGGGTTATTTATAAAAAAAATTAAATCTTTTGTCACAAAAAAATCATCACAATGCTTGTCTTTAATGATCATTTTTATTTCATCACTAATTGTATTATTTTGTTGTGGCCAATAAAAATTTGTCACAAAAGAGATTTTAGCAACAATAATAATCCTTATTAAAATTTATTTTTGGTGATTAATTTTTCATCAAGTCATCATCTTTCAACTCTTTAACGATCATTTTTTAATCTTTTTCCATAAATGCAATTGTCATTAATATTTATCTTTAATAATCATTTATATTTTGTTACTAAATATAGCAATTTTTTCTTACAATTTTATGTTTTGATCACTAAAATTTTTAGCCATAGTTCTTTAGTGACCATCTAGTGATGAAATATTTTTTGTTATTAAAAATTTTTAATGGCAAAAGTAGAAAAGTTTGTGACTAAATTTTTTATATGCCAATAAGTTTTCTAGCATACCCATCCTCTTAGATTCTGCATGAGGGCAACTCTACAGCAAAGACATATGATCTATGTTTATCTCTATTCATTTCTTCTCTTTTATGTTTTGTTTGTGTGATCTCCCCTAGACATGCCAAACTGATTGGACTCTATTTTTTAAAAAATAGAAGTTTATCCACCTCTTACCCTCATCCTAATCCAATACAAGGTTATAGAAAAGTTGACCATTCCTTCTATTTTGAGAAGAAAAATTAAAATACTAATAAAACAAATACTAAGTAGGGAGAACTAGACAAGGGTATTGATGTGGAATGATATAATTTAATATTAATTGATCTTCCTACCAAAAAATAAATATGTTCAACACCCAACATACAAACAAGAGGTGAGTAATAAAGGAGTTTTATTCCAAAGTTATGGGATATTTAGATTTGTTGGATCAAAAGTGGTTAAATTAGGCAACAAGAAATATGATCAAGCTCCTCCAATTTTTAAATGGATCTATTTTTTTTCCTAAATTAGGCAACAAGAAATATGATCAAGCCCCTCCAATTTTTAAGCGGATCTATTTTTTTCCTACTTTTGAACAGAGGAGGAGGAAAGCCCATCCACTTCATTAGAAAATGAAGGCAATAGAGTACATAAAAGCTTGACAAAAGAGGCCAAAGAAAAGAGGAATTAATAAAGCATTATTGCAAGTGTAGAAGAAAGATGTAGAGAGATTAGATTGGATTGAGCTTGGAGAGTCTTGGACAGGGTGATAGAATGCCAAGCAAGGAGCAGAGATAATATGCTTGCTTTAGCAGAGACATGCTATCTCTAGCTAATTTTAGGAACTTTTCTTTTCCTTTTGGATAGACCAAGATGTTACAATCAATATACCATAAATATGTCAATATTCCATAAATATATTATATCATATTATGTTGATATTATATATTTTTTTTTATTTATGATATATAGTATATTATAATATATTATTAATCTTATTATTATATTATTATTATTTAATTAGCCATCAAAACTTCAAATTTGTCATATCTAGCCCAACTGTTTATATGGATCTTAAAATCATTGATAGAATGGACAAAAAAAAAAAAAAAACCCTTGCTTCATAGAGGTTGTCATTTGTCATTCATCTATCTAAATAAATCTCAAAGCACTTTATTCTTTATCATTCATTCATTTGCATAAATCTTGAAATATTTTATTCTTGATCATTTATTTATTAGCATAGATCTTAAAGTGCTCTGGCCTTAATCATCCATCCAAATATATAGATCTTAAAATGCTTCATTCTTTGTCATCTATTTGCCTGCATGGATTGAAAAGCACTCTATTTATCATCCATTTGCCTACACAGATCACAAAGTACTTCATCTGTGATCTATTCGCTTACATAAAATTTGAAGCACTTAGTCCTCTATCATCCACTCATCTGCACAAATCTTAAATCACTCTGTCCTCTATCATTCTTCTATTTATATAAATCTTAAAGCACTATATCCTCCATTATTCATTTACTTGCACAGATCTCATAAGTACTCGATTCTTTATCATCCATTCACCTATATAAATCTTAAAGTATTCCATCTCTATTATTCATCCATCTGCACAACTCTTAAAGCATATTATCTTCTATCATTCATTTGCATAAATCATGAAGCATTCAATCTTCTATCATTCATGTGCCTATATAGACTTCAAAGTGCTCCTTTTGTCATCATCTGCTTGCACAAATCTCAAAATGATTCGTCCACAATTATCCATCCATCTGCATAGATCTCAAAGTACTACTTTCTTTATCATTTATCTACCTTCATAGATCTTTAAAGTACTCCATCTTTTATCATTCATCTGCATGCATATATCTCAAAGCACTCTATCCTTTATTATTCATGCATTTACATAGATTTTAAAGTACTTAATCCTTTATCATTCATCCACATGCATAGATATCAAAGGACAAAATCATTCATCCACTATATATCATAGGTCTCAAAGTCTTATTTTTCTTGCTTTCCTTTCAATTCCTGTCAAAATAATAGTTTCTTGCTAAGTTAGTAGAAAGGATATGTTAGGGATAAATTCCCGCTCCCACCGAAGTCTAGTATGATGCTTTAGCCTAATGCAACCAATAATCATGAAAGATCTTCAATCAAAAATTCTCTCCCCAACATCCAACCGAACTCCTCTAAAGGCCGAACCTAGCCAAACTCCTTCTGGAATAGTCAGACTTCTATGAAAGCCGAACTCCTTCCGGATTCCTCCTTCAGTCGGGTTTCTACGAAAGCCAAACTCGTTCAGGACTCCCCCTTCAGTCGGGCTTTTATGAAAGCCAAATTTCTTCCAGATTTCTCCAGCAGTCGGATTCCTCCAGAAGTTGGACTCCTTTCGAACTCCTTCAGCAGTCGGATTTCTACGGGAGCCGAACTCCTTCAGGACTCCTCCTTCAGTCGGACTTCTACGGGAGCCAAACTCTTTTCGAATTTCTCCAACAGTCGGACTCCTTTCGAACTCCTCCAGCAATTGAACTTCTATGGGAGCCAAACTCCTTCAGGACTTCTCCTTCAGTTGAACTTCTATGAAAGTTAAACTCCTTCCAGATTCCTCCAACAGTCGGATTTCTCCAGAAGTCGGACTCCTTCCGAACTCCTTCAGCAGTCGAATTTCTATGAAAGTCGAACTCCTTTTAGATTCCTCTAGTAGTCAAATTTCTCCAAAAGCCAGACTTCTTCCAAACTCCTCCAGCAGTCGTATTTCTTCAGGAGCCAAACTCCTTCCGAACTCCTCCAGCAATCAGATTCCTACATGAGTCGAACTCCTTCTAGCAGTCAGATTCCTCTAGAAGCTGGACTCCTTCCGAACTCCTCCAACAATCAAATTTCTTCAGGAGCCAAACTCTTTTCGAACTCCTCTAGTAGTCGGATTTCTATAAGAACCAAACTTCTTCCGAACTTTTTCTTCAAACGGATTTCTACAGGTGATCCCACTACTGAACGATTACGATTATCATTTATTAGAATAGTTATGATTGTCATTTATCAGAATGATTACGATTGGCATTTATCAAGATAGTTATGATTGTCATTGATCAGGATGATTACGATTGTTACAATAAGCTCCGTCTATAAAAAAGGATTCCTCTAGATATATTTTCTCTAAGCTCTCTTTTTCTTTTCGAAACTCTATCAAATTCATACTTGAGCACTCCATTTCTGTTGGTCAGAAGAGCTGACTTGACCATCGGAGGGTCCTACCGGAGCCACCACCACCGACTCCAAATGAAACTTTATTTTGCAGGTCATCAACGGTGACCTCATCTTGCTCGATTTCAGCTCGATCCGATATCAATCAGATTCTGCATTAACAATATTGATGTTAGAGGAAGGATCTCTATTTCTGAGGTATCCTTATTCTTAAAGAGATGCTCAATTGACTCTATCGATCTTCTTCTCCATGGTTCACCTTCATCCTCTTTCTCAATCTCGAGAAATACCTCAAAAGAAGATAACTATCCGAAGATCTACCGCTTCTATCATCAGGTCTGAGTCAGATCAATCTGCTCCTACTCCATCATCGGTACTTCAAGCTCCACCTCCACCGACAGCATGGTAGATTTGAAGCAGTTTAATCTACTGATGCAGCGGATTTAGAGCCTCACCGAGATAGTGCAGGCCATGTAGCAGCCTCCGATGGTAACTCTACCAGAAAACCCACCGTCAGGGTATCAAAAACCGATCCCAAGGAAGAATACTTAGGCTAGCATACCCGTCGCCTCTGGAAAGAAGAAATAGAGAGCAGAGGATCCATATTTGGATCATCTAGAGGAGATCTTTTCCATCTGTAGCCGAAAGTCCTCTAAGATCTGCAACCAAGATGACGCCCTCGATCACAAACTATAGGAGATGGACCGACGGATTGAGAAACTCTGCCATGTTACCCCGACTCACTATGACGACGTCTGCACCGATCCTCCTTTCTCTTCTCAAATTATGCAAGAGCCCATTCCGTCAAACTTTAAACTTCTCCAACTTGAAAGCTATGATGGAACCTTTAATCCGGTCGATCATCTGAAAGCCTTTCAGATCATGATGCTGCTTCATGGCGTGCCAAATGCTATATTATACCGAGCTTTTTCATCTATCTTAAAGAGAGTAGTAAGAAACTGATACTCAGCATTGAAGTCGGGTATGATCTTTTCTTTTGATTAGATGAGCCATCAGTTTGCGGCTCACTTCATCAGTAGTCGACATCCATGCCGAGGTTTGAATTTTCTGATGAATGTCAAGCAGAAGGAGGAAGAATCCATCTGAACTTATGTCACCCGATTTCATGCTGCTATTTTGGAGGTTCGGAATCTAGACTAGTTTGTTGCAATGGTCGTACTCAAGAGCGGCCTTCAGAAGAATGATTTATTATTCTCTCTGAAAAAGAAGTACCCTAGAGACTTTACCAACATACTAGCTCGGGCTGAAGGTTATGCCCGAGTCGAAGAGGCCTTCAAGGCCAAGGATGATAAAGCCTTTGATGAGCGATGAATCGATGGACTGAGTAGGCCCATCGAAAAAGAAAAGCCGAGTAAAGCTCGGTTGCGCTTTCGAACTTTTTTTGAGTGCAAGCGAGCCCAAACTCCTCCCCAAACTTGAAGGTAGGGAAGCCTCGACGGAAGGACATGCTGGAGTTCTCCCCAATGAAGATTTCATAACTACACCCCCCTCAATGCTCCAAAAACTCAAGTATTGATGAAAATCAGGAAGCAACTATCAAGATCGAAGAGGATGCATTTTCGTTCCAGCAAGCACAATCCTAACAAGTTCTATCTTTATCATCGTGACCACGATCATGATACTGAGAAATGCATTCAGCTTTGTGACGAAATCAAGGAACTCATTAGGAGGGATCGGCTGGGTCGATTCCTCAGATGCTAGCCTGAAGCAGGAGAAGATCGGCCAAGGGCACTGCCATAGCCAGAACCACCAATAACAGAGGAACAACAAGGAAGTCGACCGTCTTCTGGCATCATCAATGCTGCCTCTGGGGAGGGGGCTTGGCACTTTGGCGAGCCATCATCTCTCGGTCTCAAAGCCAAGAGAAGCTTGCTCCAAATTGAGAAGATCAGCATGAAATAGAGGAAGTCGTCCGACCCAAAATTTAACGCCTGAAAAAGTTTGGAGGAGCAATGCTCCCACGATCTTGAAACTCAGAGAATCTTAGAATATACTGTCGGTAACTTTTCTTCAATAAAATTTCTTCATCTCAACATTGTTGTTTCTTGGTACAAAAACTATGTGATGATAGAAAAGAAGCAACCAAAAGTAGCCATGTTAGGAGTAGGAGGAGAACCTCATCCTAACATGAGCAGGTCGAAGGCCTCCTTAATTTTAGACGAGATGGAGGGAGAGGCTCTGACAATGGCCCTTATGTGCCCTCACAGTCCATTAGGAATAAGAGGAGAACCTCATCCTAACGTGAGCAAAGTCGAAGGCCTCGTTCATTTTAGACGAGATGGAGGGAGAGGCCCTGACAACGACCCTTATGTGCCCCCACAGTCTGATAGAAATAGAAGGAGAACATCATCCTAATGTGAGCAAAGTCGAAGATCTCATTCATTTTAATGAGATGGGGGAGAGGCCCTGACAACGGCCCTTATATGCCCCCATAGTCCGTTAGAAATAAGTGGAGAACCTCGTCCTAACGTGAGCAAAGTCGAAGGCCTCGTTCATTTTAGATGGAACGAAAAAAAAAGCCCCGACAACAACAGGAGATAAGATCTCTTTCAATCTTGACTGCTGGAGATAAGATCTCCCTCGGGCTTCAACCTCGACTACTGGAGATAAGATCTCCCCCGAGCTCCAGAGTCTACGTCAACAGAAGATAAGATCTCCTTCAACCTCGATTGCTGGAGATAAGATCTCCTCCGAGCTTCAACCTCGACTGCTGGAGATAAGATCTCCCCCGAGCTTCTACATCAACAAGAGATAAGATCTCCTTCAACCTCGACTGCTGAAGATACGATCTTCTCCGAGCTTCAACCTCGACTGCTGGAGGTAAGATCTCCCTCGAGCTTCTACATTTATAGGAGATAAGATCTCTTTCAACCTTGGCTGCTAGAGATAAAATCTTCTCCGAGCTTCTACATCAACAGGAGATAAGATCTCCTTCAACCTTGATTGCTGGAGATAAGATCTTTTTCGAGCTTCAACCTCGACTGCTGGAGATAAGATTTTCCTCGAGCTTCTACATCAATAGAAGATAAGATCTCCTTCAACCTCGGCTGGAGATAGGATCTTTCGAGTCTCAACTTCAATGTCAACCTCGGCTGGAGATAAGATCTCGCCCAAGCTTCAACCTGAACTAGTGTAGAGCTCTGAAGAGGACTTCGACAGTCATCCTTTTTGTACTCTCTTTTTTTGAGTTTCGAACTCGAGAGTGGAAGGACTATTATTGGGGATAAACTCCGCTCCCATCGAAGTCCAGTCTGACACTTAGTCTAATACAATCGGTAATCATGGAAGATCTTCAATCAAGAATTCTCTCCCCAGCAGTTGAGTCCAATCAAACTCCTCTAACGGTCGAACCCAGCCGAACTTCTTTCGGAGCAGTCGGACTTCTACGGAAGCCGAACTCCTTTCAGATTCCTTCTTCAGTCGGACTTCTACAGGAGCCAAACTCCTTCCAGATTCCTCCAGCAGTCAGATTCCTCCAGAAGCCAGACTCCTTCCGAACTTCTCCAGCAGTTAGATTTCTTCAGAAGCCAAACTCTTTTCGAACTCCTCCAGCAGTCGAATTCCTACAGGAGCCGAACTTCTTCCATCAGTCGGATTCTCTAAAAGTTGGAATCCTTTCGAACTCCTCCAGCAGTCAGATTTCTTCAAGAGTCAAACTCCTTCCGAACTCCTCTAACAGTCGGATTCCTATGGGAGCCGAACTCCTTCCGAACTTTTTCTTCAAATGAATTCCTACAGGCAATACCACTACTGAACGGTTACGATTATCATTTATCAAGATAGTTACGATTGTTATTTATCAGAATGATTACGATTGCCATTTATCAAGATAGTTATGATTGTCATTTATGAAGACGATTACAACTGTTACAACAAGCTTCGTCTATAAAAAGGGACTCTCCAGATACGTTTTCTCTAAGCTTTCTTCTTCTTCCCGAAACTCTATCAAATTCATACCTAAGCACTCCATTTCTGTTGGTCAGAAGAGCTAACTTGACCGTCGGAGGGTCCTACCGGAGCCACCACCACCGACTCTGGATGGAATTTTATTTTGTAGGTCACCGATGGCGACCTCATCTTTCTCGATTCCAGCTCAATCCGACGTCAACCAGATTCTGCATCAATAGGGTATTTATGAAATTTTATAAAATTTAATAACCTTATGTGATAAGGTTCTCTAATAGATATAGACGGCTGAGTCATATTGCAACAATTTAAGTTTTGGATTTTGAAATCTAGATATAAATGGCCTAAACTTTGAAGAGAGATTTCTATATTTTATATGATTAATAATTTTTTTTTTATGGAAATTATCATAGATAGTTTCGATATCATATAGTCAGTGATCTTGAATTTTCATAGAATACCAGACATGTGATTAATAGATATTCAAAAATCTTTAATCACTAGAACATAGCATACCAAATGCAGTGATTTTAAATCATCAAGGATCAGATTATATGATCTAAGATTACCTTGGTGATCTTATTTGAGTCACCAAAAGCCACATTGCAGTCTATCATATGTCACTAAAGCCACCTCATCAAGGGTGATCCCATGCTATGTCATCAAATGCTAACCTAGATTGATTTTTTTTTAAAAATCAAGCCATCACATAAAGATGACCTTGTCCTACCTTACTCTACACTAAAATCTTGGCGTCCTAACCAAAGATACCAAGATCCATCATAAATAACTTGCACAACTCACCAATTGAAGTTTCCTTGCGACGTGGAAGTTGACTATACTTTGTAGCGAAGCCATGTCAACTCAAACTTATTCTCCCTTTCTATTCATTCCATGTAACTTGATTGACAATTCTTATATACCAAAAGTTGATTGGTATTTAACATATGGCTAGAGATAAAAGATCAAGTCCATCTTTGAACGGTGGTAGTCTCTCTTTGGTGAATTGTTAGGCCAAAATTTGCGCGGTCTAAAGATGAAACAGGTGACAAGGTCTCGGGAGAGAGAGGACTCCGGTCCAAAAACTACGGCCATGACCGTCCACAGACTCCAAATCCAAAGCCGCACCACTACGCATTTATCTACTTATCATTTGAAGACTCGCAGTCGGATGGACTTCGTCAATCCGGCAACTTGCTTGCCGTACTCACTCACAAGTCCGTGACCAACGTGCCCCTATCCATATCCCTTGACCGACCTAACATCTTATCCTGTTACCAACCGCCCAATCCGATCTTCTCTCTCTCACAAGTGATCATCTATTATGTTTCTTAATTTTTTCAGGAAAAAAGTAATAACATTTATTACAAGCTATTTGTTACGAAAATAATGAATGTTAATTATGAAATGACACTGTTATCTATACTCATCTATGTGCACTTGTCTACGCTCTATTAAAACAAATGTATAGCTTATTGTCTAAAAAAGGGGTGATTGTTTTTATACAATATAATGGATTTTAACTGCATGTGTTTATGCATGTCTAGAGTATTGAGAGCTTCCTTCTAGAGATAAAATGGACTGTCAGATTAATTTTTATATCTAAATTTATTTTGATATAGATAGAAATTTGAGTATTTGACTAATATGTATATCCATATCTACAAAAAAAAAAAAAAAAATATGAATATGGATAGACAACTACTTTGATTAGTATCTTGAATATCCAATTTTATTTGTAATCTTATTTAACTCAATATAGTATTTATAAATTTTTTAGAGAAATATATAACCATATTAATATGCTATTAATTTAATTTACTATTCATTTGATAACTAGTCGAAGACCCGTGCTTTACACGGGATAGATAATTATGATCTATAATTATTAAAATTTTTAATAATAAATATTCATAATAAATATTTTTTAAATATTTTTATTTATTTATTTATTATATATATGATATATTTTTTATTATTTTATCAAATAATATTTTATTTTATATTTTTTCTTTCCATTCTCATATCTTCTATATGCCTGTCGGTACCGCTGTACCTTCCTATCGCTCCACTATGATTTTCCTTCTCTCTTGGCAAACATCGATCCCGATCGCACTCCCGCCTTCTCTCTTCTTCTCATACCTTCTTCATGCCTGCCGATGCTGTCCCACCACCGCTTTATTTCTCTCGACAAATACTAATTTCGATCGCATTCTCCGATGCCCCTATCAATATTGTCGCCCCCGGCACCATCGGTCCACCACTAAAGAAAGAGAGAGAAACTCTCTCTTCTTTTCTTTCTTTTCTTTTTTTTTTTTTTATAAAATAATATTTTATTATTATTTTTTCTTCTTCCTTCCTATTCTCATACTTTCTCCTCATCCGTCGGTACCGCCCCACCATGGCTTTCCTTCTCTCTTGGCAAATATTGATCTTAATCGTATCTCCATCCTCTCACTTTTTTCATATCTTCTCCAAATTTTCGGAGACTATTAAATACAGAGATTTGGCTTTCAAATCGATGGAGTATTGTGCTCTATTTATAGATAATTTATTAAATTTGATCTGATATAATCAAATGGATGATTCATATCTCAAAATATATTATTTTAAATAATAATAATATTTTAAAAAAATAAATTAGTATGTTATTATTTTTAAAATTAAAAAAATGATATACTATCTTTTTAAAATAATAATACATTAGTATTTTAAAAAATATTATTACTATTTTTATAATATTTTATTTTTTAAAATAATAATTTTTTAAAAAATATTTTCATCTCTTATCTATTTTCTATTTTTATTTTTAAAATATTATTTTTTTAATTTTTTAAAATACTACTTTATTATTATTTTAAAATAATATTTAAATTATTATAGATAATAAAATAATAATTCATGTGGCATAACTAAAATTATTTGAGATACTGAGGTGGCAACATCATAATACTCCTCCATAAAATATTATTTTATATATATATAATAGATATCTTTGATTTTGTGATCATAAAATTTAATTATCTAATTTATATCTATATTTATATCCATATTTTTATATCTAAATTATATTTATATTCATTTAAAATAAATATGGATATTAATTTTTATATCGAATTAATATATATATACATATTTTTATTTAATAAATAAAATAAATATGGATATGGATATATGGGTATCTTATCCATATTAGCCTTATTTTCCTCGCATAGAAAATTCTTGACTGTGATAGCCGATGTCAATCTTTTCTAATTAATAGTAATTATAAGTATTAGTTTTTTAAAAAAAAATAAATTTAAAGTGGGATCCTACCTCTCTTTTTTTGGTTATCAATGCAATACTAAAAAAATTATGATGATGATGGTGGTTATAATTATGATGGAGCATAAACCTTCAGAGCCATTTTAA
Source organism: Cocos nucifera (assembly GCA_006176705.1). Taxonomy (NCBI): domain Eukaryota; kingdom Viridiplantae; phylum Streptophyta; class Magnoliopsida; order Arecales; family Arecaceae; genus Cocos; species Cocos nucifera. Next base: position 1,645,010 of record QRFJ01000075.1, read on the forward strand.
TAGCTTTTCTCATGGCACTTGAATTATTATTTTAAATTAATCTTAAAATGTATTTTTACTAATGCCAATGCTTCCATGTGATTCCTACTCTCTCGAAACATATACGGTGGTTAATGGCTATCATTTGCCTAGTTAATCTTTCATGATATTTTTTTGTAAATCAAATATTATATAGTAGATTGATTGAGAGCTTAGATCACTTTCGTGCTTGACATTAAAAAGCATTTTTACATGTAGATTTGTATTTAATAACTTTCCAAATAACAAGAACTAGGGTGTGCAACCAAAATCGGTCTAGACCGCTAATTTTGATTCAATTTTGATTTAAAAATTTTATAAATAAAAAAAAGTTTGATTTTAGCACAAAGTTTGAGAAATCTGATTTAAACAAACATGCATATATACATTCAACCATACATGCGCGCGCGCGCACACACACATATATATATATAAGAAAAACTTGAATAAGGTTGATCGAATTTGGGCTAAAATCTGATCAGATCAAAATTGTATAATGAAGGTCGTACATTGATAATCCAAGTTATTAGATGTGATTTATTATCTCAAAACTGTTTATACACAAAAAATCATATGATTTAACGATTCTTAGCCTATGTATCAAGTAATAAAAAAAAAATATATAATTTAATTTTATTTAGACTATCTAATTTTTGATTACTTGATGCATAGATTAAGAGTCTCCAAATTATATGATTTCTTTATATACAAGTAGTTTTGAGATAGTAGAGCATGTTTAATAGCTTATATCATTAATGTAAGATATCTATTATAGAGTTTTGATCTGATCGGATCTGAATCCAAATCTAATCGATCTAATTTTAGATGGCAGCTAATTTAGCCTATTCGATAAGCTGCCCATTTGACAATATCCCAATAACCCATAATCTGAAAAACTGAACCAAATTGAATTGATTTTTTGGATTGATTTGAACTGATCTTTTTGTGGGGTCGATTTGGTTTATGTTTCAATTTTAGAGAATCAATTCGATTTAAAGATCGATCCTAAACCGATTTGAACCGTATACATTCCAATAAGAATGATAAAAAACTCCAACATTCTATAATACAAGAAGAGGTTTTAGAAATGTTAAAGTGGCCATTATTTGAACCATGTTTCGAGCTTTTAATCTCTCTATACAACATGAACGATCTCGAGCTATTATTTTTTCATAACTAAGAAAATCGTGGGCATTATTTTCTAAGTCTTCTGGAAGTAAAATTATTGTCATTATAAGGGTATTTAATATCCAGTGTAACAAAAAGATAACATATATAACAATGGTAAAAAAAATATGACTGCTTTACCAAAAAAAAATGGCTGACGAAGTGATTATAATTAAAAACAACAAATCCAAACAATGAGGATGATGACAAGATAGCAGCTAGATAATTACTATTGCTCAAAAGTTTATACTATGCAACAAATTGCTTCAGTGGATGTCGCTGTATAAAGCCGGCAATAGGGACGTTTTGGTCCATAGAAAAAAACACAGCCGAAGGCCGATATCTTAATTATTTTATTCTCTTGAGCTTTGGAACATGGCAGGAGAGTGCTGCCGCTGCTTCCTTGTAATTATCACCCCACGGCTTGAAGTCTCCGTCCGCGTTTCCAATTCTTTGGTGTCAACCTCCCGGTATAAAAGGAGACAGAATCAAGTCCCCAACAACACCACCTCTTCCCCCAATCAAGTCCCCTACAACACCACCACCTTCCACCCAAAGATCCCAACTTCTATTCCACCTTTATTCCCTCTATTCCACCTCCTAACCCAAAAGGCAACCAACCTTTCCATACTCTAAACTTTATTGAACTCTTTCTCAGGGAAGTTACGAGTTAAGAAAGAGTATAAAGAGGGTATAATTATGGAAGGCTAAGCCTCTTAGAAAGTCTTTTTCCTATTGCATTTGGATTTTGGAAGAAAGTATAAGAGGTGGAGTTATTCACGTTATTTTAATATTTGGGGTGGTGGTCATATCCGGTTGGATAAGAAGCCAAGAGAGCCTTTAGCAGAGGAGATAGGAGGAGCCCCCCCCATCTTCTAAACGGCTATAATTAAGCGGTTTGAGAGAGAGAGAGGATACAGTAGAGGAGAAAATATAAAGAGCAAAAGACGCGGAGGGTGAAGAGAAAAGGGAAAAAAAAAAAGAGATAAGAAGACAAAACGATAAATATATAGTGTAGAGAGAGAAGGAGAGAGGAGGGAGGCCGGAGATCGCCGCCGGGCGGGCTTATCGGAGGACCAACTGGGCTTCCGGCAAGCAGCCGCATCGCTGGGTGGTCTGATCCGGCGACAGGGATCGCCGCCGGGGAAAATCTGCGGCGTGATTTCGAGGAGAAAGCCGCTCGATTGAGAGGGATTTGAATCGGACAAGGAGGACTCTCGGGGAAGTTTGGATTTTGATCGGTCCATCATGCCGGAAGGAGGGTACTACAGCTCCAAGAAGACGGATGACGTCTGCGAAGACATCTGCGGCGAGGTAATCTTCGATTTTTTATTTTTTAATAACTTTTCTGGACTTATAGATCTACTGGTGGTTAATTCTTTTAGGATTTGGGAGTGGCTGGTTTGAATTCTATCGGTCTACGTGTTATTTATTTGATTTCTCCTCTGAATCCCTGTAATGTTGGATTCTCTTCATTAAATTTCTTCTCTGAAAACCTATAATGTTGGATTCTCTCCACTAAAATTCCTTTTTTTTTTTTAATTTTTTATGCTTTAACGGTGTTTGTTCCCGTTCATTGTTTGAACGAATTCTGGCTGGGGCTTTGCCTATTAGTTTCCATGAAAAAAGGGTTTTGTCCCCTTCTTTTTCTGGGTTTTGAGTTTAAAAGGAATGGATTTAGAAGTTATGATTTGGAGAATCTATGTTGAGATAATACTTTTTCCCCCCTATTTGCGTGCTATGTTCCAAGCATCGGGAACCTCTTGTTGTTGCCTAATTTGATATTTACTTTTATTTTTGTGGCATCTGGATTTGTAGCGTCTTAATTTAGTTAGGATTTTGAAACCAAAACGGTTATATGGATGGAGAGTTGTTGTCCACCTAAAAAAGAAAAAAATCAGTTATGAATATGCTGTGGTGCTTGTTCAATCACTTTGGTGGTGATGGTGATAAACATGGATTGACTTCAATTATATCTAAATTTGCAGCAGAATTCAAGAGCAGGTTTGAGCATGTCAAGGCTCCGATGCGCCCTCCGAGGCTTCGATTTGAAGGCATTGTTGCTTCTGTTTGTGGGTGTTCCGATTCTCATCTTCATCATCTATGTACATGGCCAGAAGATCTCTTACTTTCTGAGGCCCCTGTGGGAATCTCCCCCTAAACCCTTCAATACCATTCCTCACTACTACCATGAGAATGTCTCTATGGAGAACCTTTGCAAGTTCCATGGATGGGGAGTTCGGGAAACGCCAAGGCGTGTCTTTGATGCGGTGCTGTTTAGCAATGAACTCGATATCCTTGAAATTCGATGGCACGAGTTGAGTCCATATGTTTCAGAGTTTGTTCTCCTTGAGTCTAATTCTACATTCACTGGCTTGAAGAAGCCCCTCTTTTTTGCAAAGAACCGGCACCGCTTCAAGTTTGCCGAGTCCAGGCTGACATATGGGACCGTCGGAGGGAGATTTGTGAAGGGAGAGAACCCTTTTGTTGAGGAGTCTTACCAGCGAGTGGCATTGGATCAGCTTATCAGGATAGCGGGCATTGCTGACGATGACTTATTGATCATGTCTGATGTTGATGAGATCCCAAGCGGCCACACGATCAACCTTCTGAGGTGGTGTGATGATATTCCTGAGAAACTCCATCTCCAGCTTCGGAACTATCTATACTCATTTGAGTTCTTCCTCGATGACAAAAGCTGGAGGGCTTCGGTTCACAGGTATCGAGCTGGGAATACCAGATATGCTCATTTCCGCCAGACTGATGACCTCTTGGCCGATTCAGGGTGGCACTGCAGCTTCTGTTTCCGCCACATCGGCGAGTTTATATTCAAAATGAAAGCATACAGCCATGTGGATCGTGTGAGATTCTCATATTACCTAAATCCATCAAGGATTCAGGATGTGATATGCCGAGGAGCAGACCTATTCGATATGCTTCCGGAGGAGTACACGTTCCAGGAAATCATCGCCAAGTTGGGCCCCATACCAAGTTCATATTCTGCAGTCCATCTTCCAGGACACCTACTTCAGAATGTTGACCAGTACAGATATCTCCTGCCAGGAAACTGTAAGCGTGAGAGTGGCTAAGTTTTGTTAGTGGCGTTATAGGTTGCTTGCAAATGCTACAGAGAAGGTACGCTTCCAAAATTGATCTGTGGCTTTATTATCGGGGATGAGTATCTAACTTAGTTGGATAATTCTTCTGTGGAAATGGGCAAGAATGGGTGAGCTCTGTGTTAATATGTGCAAATAGTCTGAAGGTTTAATTGTATCAACACATGCTTCCCTGGGGGTCCATTTATTTGCGAAAGGAGCTCAGTGAATTGTAACTACATCAGAGATTATTCATCTCTTCCTCCCTTGTCGGTATGTGATATCACACTGGTTGTAGAATGCAATTGAGTGAAGTTTTCAAACCCTTGCATTTTGGGAATTTGTTTTCTTCTAGAACTAATTTATTCAATGTATTCTTCGTCCGACCTGCCCTGATGTTCTATTGACTTTGAGATTGTACCACCTGATTTATTTAAGCTCTCCATATGGTGACAGTTCTGATTAAATTATGGGATACACTTTTTAGCAGTCCGGTTACAATAATTGTTATGATTATGACCACCGCCCATACGTATCTGGGTAAAAGAAATTAATGATCTATTGGGAATCCATGCTGGAGGGTCATTGTGACTTCGATGACCTTTAGCATTTCATGCAACTTTATGGAGAATTTGCATGTAAATAATTTTGATGCTTACATCTATGTGCGAGGGTCAGAAAGCACATCAAGATACACCACAAGGAAATTGCGTTACTCTCTCGATACCATTTTATTACAACCTTTTTCCCTATAGAATTACATCTGTCTTTTGCGGTAGGATTTTATTCACAACAAGTCATCGAATAGAGCGGTTGCCTCACTTCTTTGTGGAAAATATTTAGTGATGACTCACTTTTTTCCTACAAGCGGTCACCTGTGCTGACATTATCGTTTCAGGCATCTCAAGAGCCCACAGGCTTGTGCTGCCTGTAGTCAGAATTTTGGTTGAATAAATTGCGTTATCTTTTTTCCTTGGTTTTCCTGATATTTATCACTTTGACGAGGCTTTCAAAGGCTGCATTGAAGGGCATTATCTGGTCAGGAGTGTAAAGGTTGCATTACAGCATGTAAGCTGTTATTTAGACTCATCAAAGTAATTATAATTGTAGCCAACAAGTCTTGCTTATATTTGTTTTCAGCTTGTATGGATCATCGGTTCATATTAAGGTCTGAATTTTCTTTCAGAGCTTTCCTCACCCGTCCTCTAGGTCTTCCTTTAGATTCTGTTAGGCCTTCTCGTTGCGAATTCTTCTAAGTGAATCAGAGCCCATCTCCTTGTTATGGCCTTCCTAGACTTCGTGTATCATAATGCGTTTATTTAAACATATGCATTGAGGTCTCGGTGTTGGCCGATGTTAATTGCAATGTGGAAGCCAGAGAAACAGTTGAGTTATTCAAAAGATTGAATCAGTTTAAAGATGAAAATAAGTTGGGCCAAATAAGTTTTGCTGAAGTTAAGCCAACTTTATGTTCAATTCACTGGTCTCTAGTTTCTAAGACAACACCTGATCAAACCTCAAGGTGAATTTCCAAATGAGGCTTTTCACATCTGGAAGCACTCAGAGGCTGTAAGGAAAGACTACGGTTGATGAATTGAGATATCTAGTTTCCTATTGAAGGATCATATTTATGAAGAAAGAGGAGAAAGATTTGATGGGGAAGGAGGGGGGTGCAGGAAAAGAATTTCTCATACATTATGTTGACGTAGAATCTGATCGTCGCCGGAATCTGCTGGAGTGGAGGCCGATGAGGTCGCCGTCGGAGACCTGCAAAATAAAATCCCGTCCGGAGCCGATGGGGGGTGGTTCCAGCAGGACCCTCCGACAATCAAATTAGCTCTGGCCAATAGGAATGGAGTGCTCGGAAATGAATTTCGGAGCTTGGAGAAGAAGAGGAGATTAGAGATATTAGAGTTTAGAGATTCAGAGATCCCGAGATTAGCGTATCTGGAGGGTTCTTTTTATAGCGGAGCTTGATGGTGACGGCTGTAGTCGCGTGCTGGCGGGCTGCTCGAGGTTCGGCGGAGTCAGTCTCACGGAAAGGTGCCGTCTGCAGCGCGTTGAGGGTGACAGCCATCGCCGCCTGACAGCGGGTCGCTGTCGCTTGCGGCAGACTGATGGTGATGGCTGCAGCTGTCTTGATGCTGAGCCACTCGAGGCCGAATGAAGGGTTGAAGGGCTTCGACGTGTACCCATTTCGGAGGAGTTCAGACTCCTGAAGAGGAAGCTCGGAAGGAGTTCGGCTCCCGTAGGCATCTGACTGGAGGTGCGCGGCTAAGGCTCGGTCGCTGGGAAGTTCAGTAGGAGCTCGATCGGCGAGAAGTCCGGTCGACGGACGGTTGCTGAGGAGTTCGACCGCTGGGAGTCCAAAGGAGCTCGGCCGACTGAAGGGACGGCCGCTTGAGGAGTTCGACCGAGGGACGACCGCCAAGGAGTTCGGTCGCTGGGAGTCCGAAGGAGCTCGACCAACTGAAGGGACGGCCGCTTGAGGAGTTCGACCGAGGGACGACCGCCAAGGAGTTCGGCCGCTGGGAGTCCGAAGGAGCTCGGTCGGCTGAAGAATTTCGTTAAAGCTTGATTGCTGAGGAATTCGACGGGCTAAAAGGGTTCGGCTTAAGACCCATCCCCTGAAGCTCTTCCGTGGCTACTGGTTGCATTAGGCTGAGCATCGAACTAAACTTCAGCAGGAGTGGGGTTTATCCCCAATAATAGCCCCCCACTTTCGAGTTCGAAACTCGAAGGAAAGAAGTGCAGAAAAGGCGACTGCCGAAGTCTTTTTCTGGGCTCCGTGCTGGTTCAGGTCGAAGCATGGGGGAGATTTCATCTCCAGCCAAAGTTGATGTTGAAGCTGAAGCCCGGGGGAGATCTCGTCTCTGGCTAAAGTTGAAGTAGGCCTCATCTCCTGTGATCAAGATCGGAGGTTGAGCTCGTCGGGGGCAACATTGTCTTCAGCAGTCGAGGCTGACTCGTGGAAGATCTCTTCTCCTGCAGTCGTGGTTAACACGAGCGCTTAGGAGAGATCTGATCTCGGGCCGAGGTCAATGCGGTCGCTCGGGAGAGGTCTGATCTCAAGATGAGGTTGTCTCCGATCTCATCTCTGGCCAAGGTTGTCTCGGTCGCTCAGGAGAGATCCTATCTCTGGTCGAGGTTGAAGTTGAAGCTCTCCAGCCGAGGTCGACACGGTCACTTGGGAGAGATCTTATCTCTGGCCGAGGGTCGAAGTTGAAGCTCTCCGACCAAGGTTAGCCCGATCGCTCGGGTGAGATCTTATCTGGCCAAGGTTGAAGTTGAAGCTCTCCAGCCGAGGTTAGCCCGGTCGCTCGGGAGAGATCTTATCTCCTTTGGCCGAGGTTGATGCGGACGTCTTTGCTCGCGTTAGGATGAGGTTCTCCTCTTGTTCCTAACGGGCTATGGGGGCATATTTGGACCATCGTCCATCTCCCTCCGTCTCGTCTAAGGTGAACGAGGCCTTCGACTTTGCTCGCGTTAGGACGAGGTTATCCTCCTGTTCCTAACGGGCTGTGGGGGCACATACGGACCGTCGTCTGTGCCTCTCTCTTCATCTCGTCCTTTGTGAACGAGGCCTTTGACTTTGCTCGCGTTAGGATGAGGTTCTCCTTCTATTCCTAACGGGCACATATGTTTTCTCTTAAGCTCACTTCTCCTTTCATAAATTCTGCCGAACTCATTCCCGAGCACTCCATTCCTGTTGGCCAAAGCTGACTTGATCGTCGGAGGGTCCTGCCAGAGCCACCCCCCCATCGGCTCCGAATAGGACTTTATTTTGCAGGTCCCCGACGGCGACCTCATCGGCCTCTACTCCAGCGGATTTCGACGACGATCAGAAATCAGATTCTGCGTCAACAGATTGGCGCTAGAAGGAGGGCATCCCGAACCTTCGAGGTTTCCTTATTCTTAAAGGAGTACTCGACGACGATTTCTCTCTCTCCGGAGACCTCTCTTCCTCCTCACCAGAACCCTCTTTCAAAGAGAAAATGCCTTTCAGGAGAGCTTCGACTCGACGATCGGCGGCCTCCGCATCCGGATCCCGTCCAGATCCGTCTGCCCCTGCTTCAACCCCAGAAATTTAGGTTCCATCTGTACTCGTGGTAAATGTGGAGCAGTTCAATCTGCTAGTACGATAGGTCCGTGGCCTTGCGGATGCAATGCGGGCCATGCAGTAGCCTCCGATGGTGACTCCACCAGAAAATCCGCCATTCGGATATCGAAAATCGACCCAGGAAGGGGTACTCGGGCCGGTGTGCCCGCCGTCCCTTAGAAAGGAAAATAGAGAGTCGAAGATCCATGTTCGGATCATGGTTCTCCTTTGGAGGAGACCTTTTCCGCTTGTAGTCAAAAGTCCCCCAAGATCTGCGACAAGGACAACGCCCTTGATCACAGACTGCAGGAGATGGATCGGTGGATTGAAGAGCTCGGCCACGTCACCCCGGCTCATCATGCCGACTTTCATGCCGAACCTCCTTTCTCCCTTCAGATAATGCAAGAGTCCATCCCACCGAACTTCAAGCTCCCTCAACTTGAAAGCTATGATGGGACCTCTAATCCGGTTGATCATCTGGAGGCCTTCCGGACTATGATGCTGCTTCACAGCGCTTCAGATGCTTTGCTGTGCCGAGCCTTCCCATCTACCTTAAAGGGAGCAGCGAGAAACTGGTACTCGGTGTTGAAGCCAAGTACGATCTTCTCTTTTGATCAGATGAGCAGTCAGTTCGCGGCCCACTTCATCAGCAGTCGACGACTGCATCGAGGTTCGGATTTTCTGATGAACGTCAAGCAGAAGCAAGGAGAATCCATCCAGACTTACGTAATCCGGTTTAACGCCGCGGCATTGGAGGTCCGGGACTTGGACCAGTCCGTTGCGATGGCCGCACTCAAGGGCGGCCTTCAGAAAAATGACTTGCTGTTCTTCCTGAAAAAAAAGTATCCCAGAGACTTCATCGATTTGCTGGCTCGGGCCGAGAGACATGCCCGTGCGGAAGATGCCTTCAAGTTGAAGTATGAAGAAGCCTTAAGGGAGCGGCTGGCAGGCAATGGAGAGCTGAACGAAGTTCGGCCGCACTCACGGACTTCCTCCGACAGTAGGTGGGCCCGAACTCCTCGAGCTCACGAAGAAATGCGAAGAAGCCCTCCTTCCAAAAGATTCCATGACTACGCCCCCCTCAATGCTCCTCGAACTCAGATTCTCACCGAAGTTAAGAACCAACTACCAAGATCAGAAGGATTACGGTCTCCCCCAAACAAGCGTGACCGAAGCAAGTACTGCCTCTACCATCACGACCACGGTCACGACACTGAGGAATGCATCCAGCTTCGAGACGAAATTGAGGAGCTCGTTAGAAAGGGACGGTTAGGTAAATTCATTCGATGCCAGCCTGAAGATCGGCAAAAGGTATTGCCATGACAAGAAACGATGAGGTCGGCCGCCTCACGGCGTCGTCAGCGTTACCCCAGGTCCCAGCGTCGAAGCCAAGAGAAGCATGCTCCAAAGTGAGGAAGCCTGCATGAGATAGAAAAAGTCGTCCGCATGAAAAAGCGCGGAGGAACAACGCTACCACGACCTTGAATCACAAAAAATTCGGGAATACATTGCCAGTAACTTCCTTTCAATAAAGTTCTTCCATTTCAATAATATATTATTTCTGGGCGCGAAAATTATGTGATAACAGGGAAAGAAGCAGTTAATAGTCGTCGTGTTAGGAACAGGAGGAGAACCTCGTCCTAGCACGGGCAGGTCAAAGACCATCGACCTCGATCAGAGATAAGATCTCTCCCGAGCGACAACCTCGATTAGAGATAAGATCTCTTCCGAGCGACAACTTCGGCCAGAGATAAGATCTCTCCTGAGAATCGACCTCGGTTAGAGATAAAATCTCTCCCGAGAAGCAACCTCGGTCAGAGATAAGATCTCTCCCGAGCGACAATCTCGGCCAGAGATAAGATCTCTCCCGAGAAGCGACTTCGGTCAGAGATGAGATCTCTCCCGAGAATCGACCTCGGCTAGAGATAAGATCTCTCTCGAGAAGCGACCTAAGATCTCTCCCGAGAATCAACCTCGGCTAGAGATAAGATCTCTCCCGAGAAGCGACCTAAGATCTCTCCCGAGAATCAACCTTGGCTAGAGATAAGATCTCTCCCGAGAATCAATCTCGGCCAGAGATAAGATCTCTTCCGAGAAGCGACCTCGGTCAGAGATAAGATCTCTCCCAAGCGATCGAGTCAACCTCAGCTAGAGATAAGATCTCTCCCGAGTGAAGGCCTCGTTCACAAAGGACGAGATGGGGAGAGAGGTACGGACGAAGGTTCGTATGTGCCCCCACAGCCTGTTAGGAATAGGAGGAGAACCTCGTTCTAATGCGAGCAAAGTCAAAGGCCTCGTTCATAAAAGACGAGACAGAGGAGACAGATGATGGTCCGAATGTGCTCCACAGCCCGTTAGGAATAGAAGGAGAACCTCATCCTAATGCGAGCAAAGTCGAAGGCCTCGTTCACAAAGGACGAGACGGGGAGAGAGACGCAGACGATGGTCCGTATGTGCCCCCACAGTCCGTTAGGAACAGGAAGAGAACCTCATCCTAACGTGAGCAAAGTCGAAGGCTTCGTTCACCTTAGACGAGATGGAGAAAAATGGACGAAGGTCCGAATGTGCCCCCACAGCCCGTTAGGAACAAGAGGAGAATCCCGTCCTAACACGAGCAAAGGCGTCCGCATCAACCTCGGTCAAAGAAGATAAGATCTCCTCCGAGCGACCGGGCCAACCTCGACCGGAGAGCTTCAACTTCAACCTCGGCCAGAGATAAGATCTCTCCCGAGTGACCGTGTCGACCTCGGCTGGAGAGCTTCAACTTCAACCTCGGCCAGAGATAGGATCTCTCCCGAGCGGCCAAGACAACCTCAGTCAGAGATGAGATCGGAGACAACCTCGTCCTGAGATCAGACCTCTTCCGAGCGATCGCATCGACCTCGGCCCGAGATTAGATCTCTCCCGAGCGCCCGTGTTAACCACGGCTGCAGGAGAAGAGATCTCCTGTGAGTCAGCCTCGGCTGTTGAAGACAATGTCGCCCCCGATGAGCTCAACCTCCGACCTCGATCGCAGGAGATGAGGCTTATTTCAACTTTAGCCGGAGACGAGATTTCCCCCGGGCTTCAGCTTCAACATCAACTTTAGCTAGAGATGAAATCTCCCCCGTGCTTCGACCTGAACCAGCCCAGAGCCCAGAAAAAGACTTCGATAGTCGCTTTTTCTGCACTCCCTTCCTTCGAGTTTCGAACTTGGAAGTGGGAGGGCTATTGTTGGGGATAAACCCCGCTCCTGCCGAAGTCTAGTTCGATGCTCAGCCTAATGCAACCAGTAGCCACGGAAGAGCTTCAGGGGATAGGTCTTAAGCCGAACCCCTTCAGCCCGCCGAACTCCTCAGCGGTCGAGCTTTAACGAAATTCCTCAGCAGCCGAGCTTTTTCGGACTCCCAGCGGTCGAACTCCTTGGCGGTCGTCCCTCGGTCGAACTCCTCAAGCGGCCATCCCTTCAGCCGGCTGAGCTCCTTCGGACTCCCAACGGTCGAACTCCTTGGCGGTCGTCCCTCAGCCGAAACTCCTCAAGCGGCCATCCCTTCAACCGACTGAGCTCCTTCGAACTTCCAGCGGCCGAACTCCTCAGCAACCGTCCGCCGGTCGGACTTCTCAGCGACCGAGCTCCTACCGAACTTCCCAGCGACCGAGCCTTAGCCGCGCACCTCCAGTCAGATGCCTACGGGAGCCGAACTCTTTCCGAGCTTCCTCTTCAGAAGTTCGAACTCCTCCAAAATGGGCACACGTCGAATCCCTTCAACCCTTCATTCGACCCCGAGCGGCTCAGCATCAAGACAGCTGCAGCCATCACCATCAGTCCGTCGCAAGCGACAGCGATCCGCTGTCAGACGGCGATGGCTGTCACCCTCAATCCGCTACAGACGGCACCTTCCCATGAGACTGACTCCGCCGAACCTCGAGCGGCCCACCAGCACGTGACTACAGCCGTCACCATCAAGCTCCGCTATAAAAAGGACCCTCCAGATACGCTAATCTCGGGATCTCTGAATTTCTAAACTCTAATTTCTCTGATCTCTAAGGTCTCCTCTTCTTCTTCAAGTTTCAGAACTCATTTTCGAGCACTCCATTCCTATTGGCCAGAGTTGACTTGATCGTCGGAGGGTCCTACTGGAGCCACCACCCACCGGCTCTGGATGGGACTTTATTTTATAGGTCTCCGACGGCGACCTCATCGGCCTCCACTCCAGCGGATTCCGGCGACAACCAGATTCTGCGTCAACATCTTAAATTTATGATTTTCTAAATTCTCTCTACTCTTAGTTCCTAATATGATAAATGAGCTGCAGAGCTAGGGATGTGTGAACTCTCGTATAGAAACTAACAAAGATAATTACAAATCTCCCGAGTCCTGACTCTCCACTAATTCTTATAGTTGTATATTGGAAACGTTAAATTGCAGTGTTCATTCATCATGCGGAAATGGTCAAACAGCTGTTGAATCTGATTACAGTATGGTATTATATTGATTTCCTTTTTTTTTTTTTTTTCAAAAAAAAAGGAATGTTAGGTACTCTTCACTATTGGATGGCATGTTTCTCACAGAACTAATAAAGCTGGGTTGATGATCACGGTAAGGTGATATTATCCGTCTCATTTTTTCGTGATCGCTAGCATCTTTCATTTTCTCGAAGGAGAAGTAGAGTTGAAGAAAGGATGGTTAAAATAATTGCCAATATCTGTTTCATGTAGCGATTCTTTTAGGTATGTATTGATGCTCTGATTTGCTATCTTTGCAAAGCATACTGGAACAGCCAAATAGCAAGTTGTCCATTGGAATATAATTTGATTGTAATTAACATCTCTCTGTTTCGTTCATTTTCTCTTTTTTCTTTTCTTTTTTTTATTCTGGTTTTTTGTGAGCATGTGGTGGTGGTTGTCGCTTTCAGAACTGTTGGTGGGTTTAACTTTGAGGGAGTACATGCCTCTGGAGAATGCTAGGCATAGGAGCATGTTTATATCACTGATCCATAAATATTTCTTTAAGCATCGACCCCTTCTGGACTGAAAACCATTTTCGTGTTCCTCGAGCTAAAATGCAGCAAGCCATCTTTATGGAGTCAGCATGGTTTATTCCTGCGATATTGTCAGCAGATTGCAGCTACTCCCATCAATTAAGAAAAAAAAAAAAAATTTCGGATTTTTGTTATCGGAAACACAGGAACTAATCTGCACCTTGGCTGTTTAAGTTCCATTTATTTCTGAATTAGCCTGCAGGAGTGCTGTAATTAAGGAGAAACTGCATGCTGCGCTGCTCGCATGTGTATCAAAATGGGATGGATTTCCCCAGAACAAGGTTCATTAGGAGATACTTTTACATGACCGGAGCTCCCCAGCCTCACACAGAGATAGGCTAACATTGTCCCGGTCGTTACAGCAAGCAGGTCAAGGCATGCACATACCATCAGAACTAGAGTCAGATGCCAATAATAAAAAGCGTTCCACAAACTAGTGGATGCCCCACCTTTCACTTTCTTGCTTTCTTGGTGGCATTGGCCAAACAAAGGCGTCTTAGAAAGCTCTAGCATGTGATGAGATAAAGCAGAGAAGCTAGTACTGGAATTTCCTGTTTCCCCACTTCTGCCAGGGATGAGATACCTAGTTTCCTTTTGGTCGATGGGTGCTTCAGTGTCATGACTGGTGCTCTCTGATGACGACTCCCTTCCCTGGGCTTGATCTCTGAAGAACAGAACAGCCAGGATATGCTAACCTATTTTTTTAATCCTTGTCATTTACGACTATTGCCCATTGTGTTAGATAAGCTGAGAAGAGGGCAGCATTAGTCGCTTGCAATTACCAGCTGTTTTGGTGAATTCCACGATAAACCCCCTCACAATCAAATTACAAGTCTTGAAGCCTGTTTGCATCACTTTTATTTCTTATTTTTATTTTTTTAAAAAAAATAACAAAAATCAAGACAAAAAGATAGATATGTTTAATACTATTATTCATATTTTTCAAAAAAAAAAATATTTTATTATTTGTAGAAAAAGAAAGAAAGAATTTTTTCAATTAACCAGTGTTTTCACCATCATCATTGCCAGGATTGCTGTAGTTACCACCTCTATTACTTTCACCATTCATTCATTGCTTCTCCAATATTCATATGTAGGCACTATGTTACTCGCACTCTCGTTGCTTAAATTACTATTCTGTTATTTACACCATCACTATCCTCATTTTTTGTCACCATCATATTTATATTTTTAAAAATAATTATCTATATCAAATATGTATATATTTTTAAATTTTAAATAAATTAATAATAAAATTTTATTTTTATCTCTGAAAATAAAAAGTGAAAATGTTGCCCAATGGCATTTTAGTTTTTTAAGAAGATAGGTATAGTCCTTCCACCACTTCCGCTAGGAGTATCTGTTTACAGTCATTGGGAGGTATTTTCCTATTTGTTTGACATGGGTAAGTCTTCCATTGTTTCTATGAAATGGATGGATGGATCTGTGATCCCCATTTTAAAAATGCAAAGGGAGGAGACAAAAAAAAAAAAAAAAGATTAAGGGATAGAAGCATAAGCGCATAGAAGAAAATGAACATGAATCCAAATCATCATTCTTTAAAAGACATGGTTTTCTACTTTTTTATGCATGGAGCTTCGCTGGGGTTTTCATGGAGGCGAATGCATCCTGATTTCAAGAATCAAGAAGAATTCAAGAGATGAGATCTAATGCCTCATTTAATATACACATAACTTCCAATATTCCATGCTTTTTTTTCGGGAAGATCTTCATAGATGAAGCGAAGTTTTCGAAACCAAATGGTAAGATGTAGCCCAATCACCATTTCACACTAATTATGAGGCAAATTTCTTCAAGCTTTCATCTGCGGTCTTTAGGCTTTCATGCATGCTTAAACGCTGCCAACCATTTATCAATGAGCTGATCTATATATACCCCTAACCAGCTTTTGCTTGAAGGATGGAGACAAGAATAAATTTGAGAGTCCTATTTGGGTCAGAGCTCCAGTAGACATTGACACGCAGGTGCTTAGTTGTTTGACTTTGACATGTAGTTGTGGATCGCAATGGCACTCCCTTTTTTAACTCAAAGGACTAGATCAGGAAAAGGAAAAAGGAGCAAGGTGTATTTAATAAAGTAATATCCCTCTTTCTTCCAAAAGAATCGTAGATACTGCCGGTCCTCATTCCTTCACTTCATGGTGCATTGAGCTCTTCGTGCAGATCCATGCGAACCCAGATATACAAAAAATTTGAAGAAAACAACGGACATGATTGCCCGTGACACGTCTAATTTCATAGCAAAAGCTCAAAAGCTACAGCAGGGAGCTAAAATCATGCCATCCCACTTCGAATAAAAGCTCTCGGTGTCATGTAAAGCTTATTCAACAGAAGAAGCATCAAGGGTGGATGTGAATCTTAAAATTAGCTTTCAGTCTCCAGTGAAGAATTTGATGCAAGGTTTTGCGCTTCCAGAAGCATCGTTTGGCGTTCTGCGTGTTCTTTTCACACTGGCTGATTCCCATGATGATATCAAGCATGGGACCGGTGGTACCAAAAAGGACCAAGGGTGCCGAGGACTTCTTCCGTATCCCCACGGGGATGGCAACTGAAGCCCCAGCCATGTAACAGGTGCGCTGGAATCATCCATGAACGTAAATATTGATCATCCCTGCTTCTATCGTTAACCCTAATAGGCCTATTCTAGAAGAACATCAGTGAAGAACATTTTTTTAGTTAATTTACGGTATTTGCATTGTTTCGATTAACCGGGTTATAATTTCATTATAGCATCCATATTTAAGTACTTCATTAGGTCTTCCTAGCAGATAAGTGATGTGGGATCCAATCCATACATCCATTCATAAATACCACGATCAGCCTAATGAACCAATGTTGTAGGATTTGCTTTGATACCATTTATGACAATCTAAGATCTCAAGACTAGTTGGAAGTATTATGTAGATATCTTGGTCCTGTATAAATATCTAAAATCTTTTTGGTGAATAACCGATGTAAAACTAAATATATGAGAAACAAGAAAATTTAGACATTAAATTGGCCAGAACGAGTTTTCTCTGAAATTAATTTGCATTTTTTGAAATCAGAACAATAGTTCAGTACTCACGGAATTTTAGGCTACCGCACTATTAACAGATCCAATGAGATCATTAAAACCACTCTCATTCCAAAATAGTCGAGCATTCCCCTACACCAGCATCAATTAGATTATTAAATCTTAGATTATATGCGTTCGAATGCATTATAATAATTCGTAGGGTTCTTTATGCACACCGAACAACTCGATCACATGATATCTTCCATGCAAGCATGAAGATGTGATGGAAGGTATCGTAAAAGTCCATGGTATTCCCTTCAATCCAAAATTTTTAGGATATCAAAAGACGCCATCTTTTTTACGTGGATTTCGCTGTTCTAAAGGACTAGGAATCCAGGGAGCAACAGCTTATGCCAATTTCTCCCACCCCTCTCCACTTAGAAACTCCCACCCATGCAGAGATATCTCGTGGCAGATACGTACACCCAAATAAGCCCTAAATGGTATCATAATATATATATATATATATATATATATATATATATATGCAGACTCAACAGTCCTGGAGGATAGATTACTAAATGAACACGTGCTTCTAGCATTGTACATTCTTTCTTTCGGATTCTCCTCCCCTCAAAGCATTTTGGATACATTCAACGGAAGATGATCGAAACCATGAGTTGCAATCTCCTTACATGATACCATGTTATAACTAGGTGGAAATAATTAAAGTTCCTTCAGATTAATTTCTTTAAACCAGAAGATCTAGCTAGTTATCTTACTGGGAAAGAATAAGATCGTCTAACCAGAAATTACATTATCGTTCTTTCATTTGTTGAAGCGAGATTGCCATCAAACAGAAAGATGATCCACGAGCCCATCTATTCACGACCAAGGATATATATCAAATATCGCATCCATGGTTTGGCATGAAACCATGTGGCATCCTCGTGCATCATGTCATGTCCTGTGATGTCAATCACATGCCAAGTCAGATAGCTACGTTAAAGGCTTCAGACTCTATCCTCATCTCACCACGGGGGCATGCAGGCTAAGAGCCCAAGGTCTTCATCTCTGTTGTGGGGGCAAAAGACGCGGATCATATGTACGCTTGCCAGACGTTGCCATGGGAGACCCGAGGAGGAATCAGCGTTTGCCAGTGCATCCATCTCACCATTTTTTTTTTTTTTTTTTGGGTTTCCCCCTTGATCTGAACCCAATTTTACCTGCAGGTTTTCAGGGTGAGCTAAAGCTTGAACCGAGCATGATTCAAGCTCATACTCAATTTAAGCTTGTACGAGCAAACGAATTGGTCACAAACTGAATGCAATCTTGGTAGTTGTCTGCCAGCTAAGCTAAGTTTGAGCCCGTGTCTTATCTCAGGTCAAGCATGAGGTGAGCTTGAGCATCCATCTAGCATGACCGAGCGGAGCCCAAATGGTTTGGTTTTTG
Source organism: Cocos nucifera (assembly GCA_006176705.1). Taxonomy (NCBI): domain Eukaryota; kingdom Viridiplantae; phylum Streptophyta; class Magnoliopsida; order Arecales; family Arecaceae; genus Cocos; species Cocos nucifera. Next base: position 1,662,880 of record QRFJ01000075.1, read on the forward strand.
GTTTAGCTTGGCTTCTGGACCCAACCATTTTTCTTCATCATGTACGCATGCGAATGTGTCAAAAAGTGGCTTTGAGTGGTAGCTTTAGAATTAATAAAGTACTTTCGTCTTGACCTATCATCCAACTTAGGGGCAGTTTGGAACCTAAAGGTCCAGTCCCGGGGCAATGTGCACCAGATGCTTGGAGAGTTATAAGTGAGCCACGTGTAGCAACTTGAGCCGCACATAGGTCCTGAGGGTTGAGCTTCGGACAATCCTCTGCAATGGATATTATTACGAATAACCCTTTAGCGTCACCCCCTCCCCTCTTGAGAGGCCAAAGAAAACTCTCAACAAACCCATTCGACCCCTCCTCCAACCACGTAGCTTTAATACGAATCTGCAACTTTAATCACCGCTCTCCAATGGTTAGTCTCGATGGGAAGGAAGCTACACCTTGCAACACAGTCGCATCACTGAGTTCCATGCCACTTTTCTTCTTCATTATCACACTCTTGGAGGGGTCATGACAATCATCGTATATTTATAGAAAATTTTTTCTACGAGCATGCAAGATATCTCATCATGCTATCATAAAGTAACAGCAGAATAGTTAATCAATAAATTAACTCTAAAATTTAATTAATTAAAATTTAATTTTAATATTCTATAAAATTTAATAATATTCAAAAGATCTTACATCAGCTTCAATAAAATTTTCTATCTAAAACAAGAGTATTGATATTTTGCTTCTAATCAATCTCTCCCCTACGTACTTCCATATCATTTTATTTCTTAAGATCTATAAAAAATAATAAAATCGGATAATGAGCTTGACACCTCAGTAAGTAATGATTATCTTAACTAGATTTTATCAGATAATAAAATAAATCATCACTTATAGAAAATAAGCATATATATATAAAGTTCATCAGTTTCAAATCAATTTCTATGATACAATATTTTCAAATTTCTACCATGCCAAATTCAATCTTTTTGAGTTTCTTTCAAAAATTCAGTTTTTTTTTAAATTATCAAATTCTTATCAGTCATTCTTATTAGCCATGAGTTATGACCATATTATCCTTATGGTAGGATCATAACACCACGTATCATCTTACAGTGAGCTGCGAATCATCTGGTAGCAAAGTCCTTTGAAACCGCTAATCTGCTGGCGGTTTGTCTCTGGTCTGCTGGCGACATAGATCCTCTGGACTAAATCTTTGCTAATGTATTAGCCCTCATTGATGAGATCTTTGACAAAATCAGGCTGAGAGTTCAAATCACTTTAATTCATAATTTTTTTTATAATTTATATTTCTTATTTCAGTTCGTTAGGAATACACATAATCATGTGATATCGAAATCAATCAAGTATCATACATAATAAGATCAATAATTTTAATCATGCTTCATCATAACATTTTAAAAATAAGATATTTTCAATAACAAAATATTATTCATCAAATTCATGCATCATTTCATAAATTAAGTCAAAAAATATATTATAAATTATCAATAAATCTAGAAAAGATGAAATATTACTTACCTTGTAATAAATTCTGTCATTCTTGCAATTTCTTCTCTAAATCTTTTGTTCATAGATCATGTTGTAGTATCCTATTATTAGATATCTATAATTCTTATAGAGGATCAATTCCAATAATTAAAAAGCATACCAATAAATTTAAAAGATAGGTTGACGGTAGTCATATCCAACGATTTGGATCAGTCTGGTCATCCTAACTTCGTCGATCAAGGTTAGACTAAGGGACAGATGGTTCAAAGTCTATTTATGTAAGTCAAATTGGATTCGAAATGATAAGATTGAGAATATTTCATTAAGTTCATAAATCAAGTATAGACAAAAAGTTAGAGGAGTGAGAAACTATGAAAATGATTCAGAACTAATCAAGCGATATTCGATTGATCAAATCAAGATAGTTTAAATCAAATCATGATAGAATTATCTTATAAATAATTTAATAAAATCATGGATGATAAAATCTAATGATGTCTGATCTAGTCAAGATGGGTACTGATATATGCCGTTCGGCAATCACAGATCAAGACTCCTTTACTAGGGTCATTCAAATTTATCATCAATCTTTTCAAAGATTTAGAAAACCTTAGAAGAAAGAAATAATGCAGAGAGAGACAATTTTTAGAGAGAGAAAGTAAAGAGAGAAGTGGAGAGAGAAAGAGAGGAGGAAAAATCTTTTCTTTTTTTTTTCTTCCTTTCTCTATTTTTATTTAATATCCAAGATCTTATTAGAGAGAGAAAATAGGAGAGAGAATAAATCTTTTAGAAAGAAAAATTAGATTCTAGAGAGAGACTCAAAATCAGGATGGAAAAGAGAAGAGAGAAATTTCTTCCCTCGCCTTTTCTTTTCTTTTTTTTTCTTTTTTTTTCCATGGTGAAGCAGAGGACCCGCGTGTCCTCTTTCTTTTCTCACAGAACAAGGTAATTGTTGTTCCTTGTTCCTTCTCTGGACAAAAAACCTCCCGTTGATCATGGCTATGGCCAACGGTGGCAGAGGTCATGGCAACATAGTCGAGCATTCCACGCTCGATGGTCGGCGATGGCGATTGCCACTAAAAAATCAAGAACAATGGGTCTAAAGGGACCGCGAGAATAGAAAAATTGGAAATCAACAATTTCAAGATATTTTTAACAAAAAATTGGGAAAAATTCTATCTTTAAATCTATATAAAATTGAAGAAAAGATGTTTGGAGAGGCTTACCTATTTTGGATGGGATTTAATCTAGTTATTGATCCAAATTTCGACAGCAACTAGAATGGAAAATAAAAGCTTTCTGGTGGAGAAAGAAGAGGAGTCAGTTGGCGATGCTTTCTGGTGGTAGTTTCAAAGGAGAGACCAACCCCTTAAATAGATGATCGATTAAAGGACTTAGAGGTTGAAACAAATTCAACTCCCAATCTAGATAGGAGTCTCAAGCGGAGAAGAAGATGAACTCCTTCAGGAGTTCGGCAAGGCCTTCACAGCCTAGCATGTTAATTAAGGCACGTGCTGGCTTAAAAGTTTTCCTTCTTCTTTTTCTTTTTTTTGGTATTCTATGCATTAAGATTCATGTTAAATTTTTTCTTTTTCTATGCTTTAAAATCTATGCCTAGACCTGTTGGGCTGCTCTTTGAAATCGAATTAGGTCAAACTGGGTTGGGGTATTACATTCTCCCCATCTAAAAAGAAATTTCATCCCAAAATTCTTTATGAAAAATTTTTGAACTTTAAGATTTCACAATCATGTTCTCATTTCTTATTAAAATAATATTGAACATCTTAAGACTTAATTCCAAATAGGGATATCAAGATTCTCACCAAATCCTTATCTATTCATATTTTTGATCAATTTATCACAAGATCATAAACAATTTTACTATATTCTCTATAGATGAATATTTGAGTATAAAAAATCTAAGATCAAAATCAAAGATCGATAAATAATCTCAAATTCTTTCTAATAGATAGAAAAACATAAGATTTAATTCAAGGAAAAAGAAAATATATCTCTAGATATTCCAAATCCAAAATCAAGAATCAAAAGTCCACTTATTAAGACTCAGGATATTAAAAATTTTCTTAACAAAGTAGTTAGGAGACCTACTTGTGAAAATCACACAGCGACATCCAAAATAATTTAGAATCAAAAGCATCCTTCCTTACATTACATATGAATTTTCTCTACAAGAAATATTGAATCATATTATCTATCATAATTTTTTTTACTTAAAGAATCAATATTTTTAACTAGCTTAAAATAATCCAGATTATTATGCTTCTACTGCACACTCTGATCTAAACCATCAAACTTTCTTTGAATGTACGAAATAGCTTTCGATCAAAATATATTATTGTATATTGAAAAGATTCTAAATTTATTTTCTGAGTAGGTCAAAAGAACTTTTAAGTCTCATTCTCAATACATATTGAGCACATCCATCTAAATCATTCTTTAAATCAATGTATGTATGTTCAAAACCATCATATAAGCTAAAGATAAACTTGCAATCCTCATCCCTACTTTTGTCTAGTGCATAACTATCTTACTTAACCTTTGAGTCCAATTTCACATTTAATCCATCACATAAGTTTATTGTAACATAATATGAATTACAATTTCATACGTATCCCAAAATCTCAAATAGATATAATCATGATCTTTTATCTTAATCAAAAGCTAGTAGTCAAAAATTGCACCAGCAATCTCAACAACAATGATAGAAAATCTCTCGATCAATAAATCCAAACTTTAAATTAAAATTTCATATGCACCATATAGTCTCTAATAAATAAATAAGATCTATAATTTGGATCCAAAGATGATAATTAAAAATTCTACTAAAATAAATATCCTACAATCTCATAGTCGGTTTAGACTTCTTTGTAATACTTTCAATTATACATTCTTCTTCACATACCAGTTTATACATGATCCATATACCAACTTCAACTTTGAAAAATATTCTAATTAGATACCATAAAAAAAATTTCTTAGTTCAACCTGGAACAATATTTTATGATCAAATCTTTACCTTACCACTAAAAGTCATCTTCACAACTAGAAGCAATATCATAGTATTACTCCTACATCGAATTTGTGCTTACAATTTACTTGAACAACTAAAAATTAAATTAATAATCATAATACATAATGAAAATTTCGTAATCAATCCTCATGCGACTTCTTTATATCAAAATCCAAATAATTGATAACATGTTCCATTGATTATCAATCATATATCAAATCCTTTGAATAATTATTCTTAAGTGATCTTTTCATTCTTAATCACAAAGCTTAGTCATAAATTATGAAGATAACTTATACTGTAATTATCATTAATTAGCATCCCAATGTCTCTAGTGTTTAGCCACTTACACTCATCCTATGTTCGATTTTAAGTGTTATAATTTGTCCACTTATACTCTAATACTACTTTAATTATTACACCTCCGATCCAAGATCGCGAACCGAGGGTCATGGCAACTACCACATACTTATAGAAAACTCTTTCTACAAGCATGCAAGGCATCTCATCATGCTATCATAAAGCAATAGCAGAATAATTAATTAATAAATTAAATATAAAATTTAACTACTTAAAATTTAATTTTAATATCTCATAAAATTTAATAATATTCAAAAGATCTTACATCAATTTTAATAAAAAATTTTATCTAAAATAAGAGTATCGATGTTCTGCTTCTAATCAATCTCTATCGTATATACTTTTGTATCATCTTATTTCTTAATATCTATAAAAATAATACAATAAAATAATGAGCTTGACAGCCCAACAAGCAATGATCACCTCAACTAGCTTTTATTAGATAATAAAATAAATCATCACTTATAAAAAATAAACATATATACATAGAGTTCATCAGTTCAAAATTAATTTCTATTATACAATATTTTCAAAATTCTATCATGCCAAATCCAATCTTTCTGAGTTTTTTTAAAATTATCAAATTTTTATCAGTTATTTTTATCAGCCATGAGTTATAACCATATTATCCCTGTGGTAGGATCATAACATCGCATATCATCTTATGATGAGCTACAAATCATCTACAGTAAAGTTTTTCAGAATTGCTGGTCTGTTGGCAGTTTATCGCTGGTCTACTGATGAAATAGACTCTCAAGACTAAATCTTTGCTAATGTATTAGCCTTCATTGATGGGATCCTTCACATAGTCAAGCTGAGAGTTCAAATTACTTTAATTCATAATTCTTTTCATAATTTATATTTTTTATTTTAATTCATTAAGAATGCACATAATTATATGGTATCGAAATCAATCAAGTATAATATATAATAAAATAAATACTTTCAATCATGCTTAATCATAACATTTCAAAAATAAGATACTTTCAATAACAAAATATCATTCATCAAATTTATGCATCATTTTATAAATCAAGTCAGAAAAATATATTATAAATTATCAATAAATCTAGAAAAGATGAAATATTACTTACCTTATACGCATTCTAATAAATCCATATCATTTTTATAATTTTTTTAAATCTTTTATTCATAGATCATGTTGCAATACCCCATTATCAAATATCTACAATTCCTATAGAGGATCATTCTAATAATTAAAAAGTATACCAATGAACCAAAAAGATAGGTTGACGACAGTCACATCCAACGGTCCGGATCAATCTGGTCATCCTAACTTCATCGATCAAGGTTAGACTAGGAGACAGATGATTCAAAGTCTATTTATTTAGATCAAATTGGATTCAAAATGGTAAGATCGAGAATTTTTTATTAAGTTCATAAATCAAGTCTAGAAAAAAAATCAGAGAAGAAAGAAACTATGAAAATAAATCAAAACTAATCAAGCAATATGGTTCAACAATTCGATTAATCAAATCAAGATAGTTTAAATCATGGATGATAAAATCTAATGATATCTGATCTGATCAAGATGGATGCCGATATATCGTCCGACGATTATACATCAGGATCTCTTCACTAGGATCATTCAAATTCATCATCAATCTTTTCAAAAATTTAGAAAATCTTACAAGAGAGAAATAATGCAATGAGAGACAATTTCTAGAGAGAGAAAGTAGAGAAAAAAATTATAGAGAGAAGTGGAGAGAGAAACTAGAGAGAGAAAGAGAGGAGGAAAAATCTTTTCTTTCTTTTCTTTTTCTTTTCTTCCTTTCTCTTTTTTTATTTAAGATTCAAGATCTTATTAAAGAGAGAAAATAGGATAGAGGAAGTAGAGAGAGAATGATCTTCTAGAAAGAGAAAATTAGATTCTAGAGAGAGACTCAAGATTAGGATGAGAAAAAGAAGAGAGAGAAACTTCCTCTCTCTTCTTTTCTTTTTCTTTTTTTTCTTTTTTTTTCCACAGTGAAGTAGAGGACCCGTGCATCCTCTTTTTTTTTCATAGAATAGAGGAACTATTGTTCTCCATTCCTTCTCCAAACAAAAAACCTCCTATCGGCCATGGCTATGGCCAATGGTGGCAAAGGTCATGGTGACATAGTCGGGTGTTCCACGTTTGAAGGTCGACGGTGGTGATTGCCATCGAAAAATCAAGAACAAGGGGTCCAAAGGTACCGCAAGAATAGGAAAATCAGAAATCAACGATTTCGAGATATTTCTAACTAAAAATTGACAAAAATTCTATCTTCAAATTGATAGAAAATTGAAGGGAAGATATTTGGAGAGACTTGATTTGGATGGGATTTAATCTGGTTATTGATCTGAATTTCAGCAGTAACCAGAATGGGAAACAAAAGCTTTATGGTGGAGAAAGAAGAGAAGTCCAGTCGGTTAGCGGTACTTTTCAGTGGCTATTTCAAAGGAGAGGCCAACCCCTTAAATAGATAATCGATCAAAGGACTTAGAGGCTGAAACAAATTCAACTCCTATCCTAGATTGGAGTCTCAAAGGGAGAAGAGGAACTCCTTTGGGAGTTCGGCAAGGCCTTCACAGCCCAGCATGTGCTTTGCACGTGTTGGCTTAAAAGTTTTCCTTCTTCTTCTTTTTTTTTGGATTCCATGCATTAAGATTCATGTTAAATTTTCTTTTTTTCCTTTTCTATACTTTAAAATCTGTGCCTAGACTTGTTGGGCTGCTTTTTGAAATTCGATTGGGTCAAACTTTGGGGTATTACATTTATCTTCCCATCTTCATGAAGAGAAATCCTGATTTCTCGGTCCAGGTTCGTCTAGATCTGATTAGATCAAGAGATATATTTCAAAAATTTTCTCTTGATCTCAATCAGATCTTGATATGTTTCAGATCTGATTCTTATTATTTTAATAAATAAAATAAAATAAGATAAATTAAATCAAATTTAATTTACCTGAATTGGGTAATCCTATTACCCTGTAGATGATCCTGATTGCAGCGGAAGGTTCTGGATCTTAGCCACGCAAGCGCCTGGCCTCTACCGGTATCCACTCGGGTTGGATCTGGAGATCCTCTTCTTCTCTATCACACCTCCAAAAATCAGATCTGGATCTGATCTGGAGGATCTTCAAAACTCTTTTGAAGATCTGCAGTCGTCCTTTTGCAGCAGCGCAGCCTTCTTGCTTTTGATCGCCTTTCCTTGATCTGAATCGCACCAACCTAAGTCCAAAACACCTTTTGGACGTGGAGAGCAAGGGGAGAAGAGACTATGGCATGGAGAAGGAGGGGAGAGGCAGCCTTGGGGCGTGGGAAATCTCTATTGCACTTTTTCTTAGGATTAGGGTTGGGCGCAGGGTCTTATTTATAGACCTCTTGTGATCCAACTCCTCTTCCTCTCAACCAATCACAACCCTTTGTGAAATCAGATCTAAATCTGATTGGTTGGAATAGAGACCCCTGGATTCCTCCTTAGAGGGCGCCTAAGACCAGTCAAACTTGGATTCTTAGTAGAACTCTGAATTGGAATCCAAAAGGGAGGTGGAGTCCTTGTCCAACAAGGACTCCTAGGCGCCTCCTACTTGGGCTCACGCCACCCTTGGCGTGCGCCCTTCTCCTTGCCAGGTTCTGGCAGGGGGACAGGCCCCCACCAGCTCTCCAATAGGTGCATGACATGTGGTCAAAAGTCAAAGGGTCAATGGTCAACGTTTGACCAGTCAAAGGTAGACTTTTGACCAAAGTCAAAGAACAAGAAATGGCAGGTGACCAAAAATGGCAGGTAATGTCTTACAAATAAGACAACCTATTTCTGACTTGGACAACCTCCAGTCAGACCATATGAAGGCCTCTGATTGAGCACAAACTCCTTTGGCTCAGTCAGGACAACTTATTTATGATAGTAAAAGAAGAACGTTAGGTTCAATCGAGTGCTAGCACGATTTCCTTGAACCTAATTGAATCTCATTCAGATCAATTGAACTAGATCAGTTCAATTGATGATCACCAGATTCAAACCCTTGTTTGTGTGACCCAGTTAGGTTCAGTTCTGTATGGTAATGGGATATGTCATGATCTCTATCATCGACATCATCGAAACTCCTTTCGATGGATCAGAACTCTTCTGATTCGAACAGCTAGAATGATCGATCATCTAAATCATTCTAATTGCTCCCAAAATCCACCAGTGACACCTAGCAGTATATGGTGGCAACCCATCAGAGCTGAATGCGAACCTCTTGGTGCAGCTACCTGTGTGATTAAGTTCTTCTATCTTGAGCCCCGATCAGATTAGGGTTAAGGTGAACTCGTCAAACCCTAGTCTCTGTCATATGATGTAATCATTCGATTCGAGTCCAATGTGAAAATCTAAATAGAAACTCTTTCTATTATTTCACTCTGCCATGGCCATGGGCTTCTGGACTTGATTCTCATGATCATCATAGGGCTGCTCCTCTACCACCGAGGTAGATAGATTCCATCTTGATGCAATCCAGTTCCTACAATGAACATGCTATAGCCAACATACACCTCAGGGTTCCATATGGCTAGGAGACCGAGTAATGGTGTAGTCAAACTATAACACCCTCAAGGTGAACTGCCGATGCATCTCAGGTCAAAGAACCAGACACACTACTGCAGCATCGAGTCAGTCATTGACGAGAAGGTAGACTCCCTAATGACTACTCGAGGTGGTCACGCTCAGTGCCCTCGTTCTCTAACGAGTACCTGTACTCTCGCTCCGGTGTCTCCACACCGTAGACTCAAGACTCATCTACTAAAGAGAAGCGATTGTACACCAACCTTCCGGATCAATCACCATCCTCGTGATGATCCTATGGTCGGGAGCATTTTATGAGTTAATAATGATTATTCATGTCTTAAATTTTCAACTCTTGAAAATATGAATTATCATTACCATTAACTCAAAGGATGTATCACAGACACTAAATACACATATGTGATAGAAAATAACCCATTTTATTAATTATAGTCAAAATTATAATTTTGCCCCTAGAAGTGTATTACAAGTGTCAGCCAATTCTGGCTTCTAGGGCACATATATCTAACAATCTCCCACTTGTCCTAAAGCCAATTGGCTACAAGTCTAAGTCCCATCTTCTCAAGGTGGGCTTCGATCTTCTGCTGGCCCAACGGCTTTGTAAGTGGGTCTGCCACATTATCTGTGGAGTTGACTCTCTTGACCTCAACGTAACCTTTCTCAAGGTAATCGCGGATGAGATGGTATCACCGTTTGCTTGGAACTCTTCCAGCACAAACAGTCTGCCAGATGTCGACTTTCGATCATCTATATCGGACATGAAGTCCGAGTCTGTGTATCCCTGGACTTGGAGTTCTCCATTACCAAAGACCAACATCATATCCTTAGTTCTTCTCAAGTACTTAAGGATACATTTCACAGAAGTCCAGTGTTCTTCACCTGGATTTGACTGATATCTGCTTGTGACACTCACAGCATGGGCTATATCAGGTCGTGTACATAGCATGGCATACATGAGGCTCCCTATTGCAGAAGCATAAGGGATCTTGCTCATGCGTTCTATTTCCTCAGGTGTGCTGGGGCACATCTTCTTGGAAAGATGAATACCATGTCTGAAGGGTATTAATCCCCTCTTAGAGTTTTCCATACTAAACCTCTTTAGTACTTCCTCTCTATGTACATCTTCTGTGAAAGTCCTAGCATCCTATTCGGTCTATCCCTATAGACCTTAATTCCTAGAATAAAGGATGCTTCACCTAGGTCTTTCATGGAGAATTCCTTGGACAACCACATCTTGACTGATGTCAACATGGGAATATCATTCCCAATAAGGAGGATGTCATCCACGTACAATACGAGGAAGACAACAGCGCTCCCACTGACCCTTTTGAAAACACATGGTTCCTCTTCATTTTTGATGAAACCAAACTTTTTGATCACATCATTGAAACGAGTGTTCCAGCTCCGAGATGCTTGCTTAAGTCCATATATGGACCTTTGCAGCTTGCAAACCTTGTGATCAGTATCACTGGATGTGAAACCTAGCGGCTGTTCCATATAGATATCTTCCTCAAGATATCCATTTAGGAATGCCGTTTTCACGTCCATTTGCCATATTTCATAATCGAAATAGGCTGCAACGGCAAGCAATGTGCGGATGGATTTTAGCATAGCTACTGGGGAAAAGGTATCCTGATAGTCAATGCCTTCGCGTTGACTATAACCTTTTGCCACTAGTCTAGCCTTGAATGTCTCCACATTCCCATCTGCACCAATCTTTCTCTTGAAGATCCATTTACACCCAATAGGTACTATACCTTCTGGTGGATCTACCAAGGTCCAGACTTGGTTTGAGTGCATCGAGTCAATTTCTGACTTCATTGCCTCTAGCCATTTCTCGGAGTCGATATCTGATATCGCCTCGTTGTAGGTTTTGGGATCATCACCATGAGCACCATTACCTATGAGGAACATTTCCTCTACTCCTCTGAAATAATACCTAAGTATCTTTCAGGGGGACGGAAAACTCTTTCCGATCTACGAGGTGGAGGAGGTAGTGTTCTTATTGGCTCAACCTGATTTGGTTCCACTTGGTCCTTAGCTCGTTCTGCTACTTGTGAGACTTTCTCATCAAGCTTAATCTGCTTTCCAATGCCGCTATCTTGAATAAACTATTTTTCAAGAAATATGGCATGTCGACTCACAATCACATTGTGGTCTTCTGGAATGTAGAAATAGTATCCTAATGACTCTTTAGGATATCCTATGAATCGAGCTCTAAAGGACCTAAACTCTAACTTGTCCGCTTGTTGTCTTTTGACATGAGCCGGACAACCCCAAATTCTGAGATGACTCAGACTTGGTTTCTTACCGTGCCATATCTCATACGGTGTGGTAGGAACGGTTTTAGAGGGAACCCTATTCAGTAAATAGATTGAAGTTAATAATGAATGTCCCCAAAGAAAATCAGGGAGGTCTGTGAAGCTCATCATGGATCGAACCATATCCAATAGAGTCCGATTTCTCCGTTCTGAAACCCCGTTGAGTTGAGGTGTTCCTGGTGGAGTCCATTGAGAGACTATGCCATTTTCCTTAAGATAGTCTAGGAATTCCCGGCTAAGGTATTCACCTCCTCGATCTGATCGAAGAACCTTAATGGGTTTTCCAGTTTGTTTTTCTACTTCATGTCTGAATTCTTTGAACTTTTCAAAAGCTTCAGACTTGTGTCTCATAAGATACACATACCCATACCTAGACAGATCATCGGTAAAGGTAATGAAGTAGACAAAATTGCCTCTAGCCGGCACATCAAATGGGCCGCACACATCAGTATGTACTAGGGCAAGGAGATCTGTGGCCCTCTCCCCATGTCCAACAAAAGGGAGTTTAGTCATTTTGCCTTGAAGACAAGATTCACAAGTTGGATATGACTCAAAAGTCAATGGACTCAATAGCCCATTTTTCTCCAATTTGTTAATCCTATCTTCTGCTATATGACCTAATCTCAGGTGCCATAGATATCTGTCGTTTGGACTATCCCTAGGTCGTTTGGCATTCACGTTTTGCTCGATAGTTAAAACAGGTACATCAATATGTAGCTGATAAAGACCATTAATAAGGAAACCATTTGCAATTTTATTTCTTTCATAAAGAATGTTACAATGGTCCTTAAAGAAGGTGAATCACATAACCTTCTTGTGCTAAGCATGAAACAGAAATCAAATTCCTGCTAGCTGCAGGCACATAATAACAGTCTTTTAAAACTAAGTCTAAACCAGATGGTAATCGAAGAGGGTATGTTCCCACGGCTACTGCAGCAACTCTTGCTCCATTACCGATGCGTAGGATCATGTCTCCATCCCTCAGCCTCCTGCTATCCTCAAGACCCTGCATAGAAGTGCACAGATGAGCACTAGAACCAGAGTCAAGCACCCAACTGGATGCAGAAGAAACCGTAAGGTTAGACTCAATAACGAGCATACCTCCAGAAGGACCTTCCTTCTTGTTCTTCAGGGTGGCCAGGTAAGTAGGGCAGTTCCGCTTCCAATGGCCGTCGCTGTTGCAATGGAAACACTTTCCTTTGCCATCGACCTTCTTTCTTCGGTTCTGCCTTCTTCTTCTTTGATCCTTCCACCTTTTGCTTTTTCACAGACTTCTTTTTCTTTCCATAAGACTTTCTTTTGGAAGAAGTCCGTTCCATAGCAAGAACTGAGCCTTTAGAACCTTTCATAGAAAGCTCAGCGGTAACCAGCATATTCATTAACTTCGGCCAAGGAATTTTGAAGTTTATGCATGTGGTAATTCATGATGAATTGCCCATATGCATCAGTCAAGGATTGCAGAATAATATCGTTCTGCAGATCCAAGTCCAACTTCACACCGAGCTTCTCAAGCTCTTCCATGTCCTTGATCATTGTCAGACAGTGATCTTGGACTGACTGCCCATCACGCATCTTAGCCTTAAAAAGTCATTTTCGTGACTTGATATTTGGCTGCGCGACTCTGTTCACCAAACATCTCCTGCAGGTGAGCCAACATTTGGCGAGCAGTCCCGATATCTTCATGTTGGCGCTGGAGCTCATCAGACATCGAGCCCAACATGTAATATCTGGCCTTATTATCTTCGTCTAATCCATTTTTCCAGAGACGCTCTCTGTTCAGTGGATGGACGAGGCTGGTAAGGTGGGAGGGTCCTGGTCCAAAACATGGGTTAACTTCTCTGAACCCAAAACAATTTTGTAGTTCCTGAGCCAATCTTTATAATTGGGTCCAGTCAGTCTATGTGTGTCCAGGATACGTGCCAATGGGTTGGACGCAGACATTTTCCTGTAGAGAGTCAAAGATTCTAGTTAGATACTGTAATTTTGACTTGACCAATTTGTTTAGGGAATTTTATTTTTAAACAAATTAGCTCCCACTATTTTCTCGGATCCCTACACTCCCTCTGTAGAGATGCGAAAAATCTCCACGATTAATGATTTCTAGTGGGTGGTGCGGTCTCACCAACTGACTCATCACCTCACCTAACAGTTATTGGTGATGGGTTAGCCAATGAGTGAACAACTCTTGTTCAATGATTCTCTAATCATGGTGCACCCAAACTTGGTCTCTAATTCATGAATCTCACCGTATCCGGAAATATTGATCCACTCCTTAGTTAAGTCAGACCCACCATTTGCATAGACTGGGTTCCTAATTGAGTCTCTCACCGTATCCGAAATATTGAGCCCAACTCATCCTCCAGCCCATAGCATCCAATGCCTAATAGACATGGTTGCATCTTCCCGGTGCAACTGAGCCACTGTATCCAGCCGAGAACAATCAACCCCGGGAAGGGCCCGCACATCTACAATGGTGGAAGACCTCAGACTTAATCTTTTCTTAGGGAGAATTGATTCAGGTCTCATTAAACTAGACTTGGCTTAGTCATAACAATTATGACTAACCTAGTGGCATGGGTTAGCTCGGATTATTGACCACCTCAGATCAGAACTGTGTCAACAGATATGGCCAGGTAAGTGAGACCGGTGGAAGGAATATGCCATTAACTCGTACAAGAACGCATTCAGGTCGAGTAGCTTCCAATTAAAAACCAGTCGGTCGTATGTGCCAAACTTACCTTAGACACCAAATTGTTGAGTCAGAACCAATTGGGTTAGCCTACAATCCAGACTCTAACCTCTGAGCCTAATTAGGTCTTGCTTGATCGTGACTCGATCTTGACCCAGACTTAATCCTATTAGGCTGGTCAATTTAAGCATTGTTGATCCCATCTAACCAACTCTTGATTCGGTTTGATCAACCGCTTAGACCTAATTGAGCTACCCAAGCCCGAACCCAGTATTATGAATATGTCTTAGATCTGAAATTCTCAATTTTAGACCTAATTAATATTCCATAAACTTAATTCTTAATTAAGTAGGGTTCATAAACAAAATATGCACAATAAATCCTAGGGTTTCAGGATCTAGGGTTTTGCAGAAAGTAAGTTTTGGGTTTCTGATTAAGGACGAACACGCAGCACCCCTACACATCATAAGAACACCCCATCGAATGGGAAGAGAGGGCCTTTAAACCCTTCTTCGTTCTTATGACCGGACGGCCAAGAGGAACGCCTTAATCAGGAACATGCAATACTACAAAACAGTTATTAGATCTATATCATATATCTCATATACAAATTAGATCTAATCATGGCATATTTTGCATACATCTCATGTATCAAATCATGCATATTTTCAGATCTAAATTATCTCATAATAATCTAAAAAATTAGATTTAAATTGATCTAATCAAAATAAATTCTAATCTAGACAATTATGTAGAACTATTCTACAACTAGTCTAGACATGCATCAATCATATCTCATATGATATTTAAAAATTAAATAATTTTTATTTGCTATTTTTCAGATGTTATTATAACACTTATAATATCAAAAAATAGTAAATAAGAAGATCTAAAATATGATTTAATCAGATTAAATCAAAGACATGCAAGAACTATTCTATAGAACTATTCTATTCTAGAACTAGTCATGCATATCTTCTAATCTTAGATCCAAATCATTTAATTTTAATTTTTTCTGATTTCAGATCTGATCACATCTCATGTGACATCTGAAATCACTTTATTTTCTAATTAAAATAAAATTTAAAATCAGATCTAAACAATTTTAGAACCATGGCTCTGATACCAGTTGAAGGGAAATCCTGATTTTTCCGGTCCAGGTTCGTTCAGATCTGATCAGATCAAGAGATATATTTCAAAAATTTTTCTCTTGATCTCAATCAGATCTTGATATGTTTCAGATCTGATTCTTATTATTTTAATAAATAAAATAAAATAAGATAAATTAAATCAAATTTAATTTACCTGATTTGGGTAATCCTATTACCCTGTAGATGATCCTGATTGCAGCGGAAGGTTCTGGATCTTAGCCACGCAAGCGCCTGGCCTCTACCGGTATCCACTCGGGTTGGATCTGGAGATCCTCTTCTTCTCTATCACACCTCCAAAAATCAGATCTGGATCTGATCTGGAGGATCTTCAAAACTCTTTTGAAGATCAGCAGTCGTCCTTTTGCAGCAGCGCAGCCTTCTTGCTTTTGATCGCCTTTCCTTGATCTGAATCGCACCAACCAAGTCCAAAACACTTTTGGACGTGGAGAGCAAGGGGAGAAGAGACTATGGCATGGAGAAGGAGGGGAGAGGCAGCCTTGGGGCGTGGGAAATCTTCTATTCAATTCACTTAGACTTAGATTAGGGTTGGGCGCAGGGTCTTATTTATAGACCTCTTGTGATCCAACTCCTCTTCCTCTCCAACCAATCACAACCCTTTGTGAAATCAGATCTAAATCTGATTGGTTGGGAATAGAGACCCCTGGATTCCTCCTTAGAGGGCGCCTAAGACCAGTCAAACTTGGATTCTTAGTAGAACTCTGAATTGGAATCCAAAAGGGAGATGGAGTCCTTGTCCAACAAGGACTCCTAGGCGCCTCCTAACTTGGGCTCACGCCACCCTTGGCGTGCGCCCTTCTCCTTGCCAGGTTCTGGCAGGGGGACAGGCCCCCACCAGCTCTCCAATAGGTGCATGACATGTGGTCAAAAGTCAAAGGGTCAATGGTCAACGTTTGACCAGTCAAAGGTAGACTTTTGACCAAAGTCAAAGAACAAGAAATGGCAGGTGACCAAAAATGGCAGGTAATGTCTTACAAAATAAGACAACCTATTTCTGACTTGGACAACCTCCAGTCAGACCATATGAAGGCCTCTGATTGAGCACAAACTCCTTTGGCTCAGTCAGGACAACTTATTTATGATAGTAAAAGAAGAACGTTAGGTTCAATCGAGTGCTAGCACGATTTCCTTGAACCTAATTGAATCTCATTCAGATCAATTGAACTAGATCAGTTCAATTGATGATCACCAGATTCAAACCCTTGTTTGTGTGACCCAGTTAGGTTCAGTTCTGTATGGTAATGGGATATGTCATGATCTCTATCATCGACATCATCGAAACTCCTTTCGATGGATCAGAACTCTTCTGATTCGAACAGCTAGAATGATCGATCATCTAAATCATTCTAATTGCTCCCAAAATCCACCAGTGACACCTAGCAGTATATGGTGGCAACCCATCAGAGCTGAATGCGAACCTCTTGGTGCAGCTACCTGTGTGATTAAGTTCTTCTATCTTGAGCCCCGATCAGATTAGGGTTAAGGTGAACTCGTCAAACCCTAGTCTCTGTCATATGATGTAATCATTCGATTCGAGTCCAATGTGAAAATCTAAATAGAAACTCTTTCTATTATTTCACTCTGCCATGGCCATGGGCTTCTGGACTTGATTCTCATGATCATCATAGGGCTGCTCCTCTACCACCGAGGTAGATAGATTCCATCTTGATGCAATCCAGTTCCTACAATGAACATGCTATAGCCAACATACACCTCAGGGTTCCATATGGCTAGGAGACCGAGTAATGGTGTAGTCAAACTATAACACCCTCAAGGTGAACTGCCGATGCATCCTCAGGTCAAAGAACCAGACACACTACTGCAGCATCGAGTCAGTCATTGACGAGAAGGTAGACTCCCTAATGACTACTCGAGGTGGTCACGCTCAGTGCCCTCGTTCTCTAACGAGTACCTGTACTCTCGCTCCGATATCTCCACACCGTAGACTCAAGACTCATCTACTAAAGAGAAGCGATCGTACACCAACCTTCCGGATCAATCACCATCCTCGTGATGATCCTATGGTCGGGAGCTGTTTATGAGTTAATAATGATTATTCATGTCTTAAATTTTCAACTCTTAAAAATATGAATTATCATTACCATTAACTCAAAGGATGTATCACAGACACTAAATACACATGTGTGATAGAAAATAACCCATTTCATTAATTATAGTCAAAATTATAATTTTGCCCCTAGAAGTGTATTACAAGTGTCAGCCAATTCTGGCTTCTAGGGCACATATATCTAACACTTCAAAGGTCCATGATGGTGGAAAGTAAGAGAAGGTCGAGATCCAGGATGTTGGGAGTGTAGGATCAAACATTGCCATGATGTCCAAGGTCAGACCATTGATGAGAGAGGAGGAAAGGCCTAAGATTGAGTTTCTCAACATGCATCAATGACCATTGTTAGTGTAGAATCTGATTGATGCTGGATCAAGCTAGAGTTGGAGAAGAAGAGGTCGCCATCGGTGATATGCAAAATAAAATTCCATCCGAAGTCGATGGTGATGGCTCCGATAGGATCCTCCGACGATCAAGTCAGCTTTTCTATCCAACAAAAATAGAGTGCTCAGAAAAGAATTCAGCAGAATTTCAAAAAAAAAAGAGAGCTTAGAGAAAACGTATCTGGAGGGTCCCTTTTATAGACAGAGCCTATAGCAGACTGATAGTGACAGCCATAACCATCTGATATTGGGCCGCTCGGAGCCACATGGAGTTTGTTACGGAGAGAGATATCATCTGTAGCAGACTGATAATGACAGCCATCACCGTCCGATAGCGGGCCGTTTGAGGTCGCTATTGCCTGTAGCAGACTGATAGTGACAGACGTCACCGTTCGATAGTGGGTCACTTGGGGTCGCTGTCGTCTGTAGCAGATTGATAGTGATAGCCATAACTATCCAGTAGCTGACCGCTTAAAATCATGAGGAGTTTATTATGGAGAGAGGTATCTGTTGTCATGATGTGTCCGTTCATTAAGATTTAATAGTTGAAGTTCGGAGGAAGCAGGCATTAGTTGGTGAAGAGCTTTGACATATATCAATTTCATAGGAGTTCGGACTGCTAAAGAAAATACGACTAGAGGGGATCATCTAGAAGGAATGTTAGTTAAAATCTAGAAGTAATTCATTAGAGAAATTCGAATGGAGTTCGATTGATGGAGAAGTCTGGAAGGGGCCCGATTGATAGAGAAGTTCGATCGAAGAAGAAATTTAGAAGAAGTTCGACTGATAGAGAAGTCTAGCTGAAGGAGAAGTCTGGAAGAAGTTTGACTGAAGGAGAAGTTTGAAAGGAGTTTGATTGCTGGAGGAGTCTGGGAGGGGTTCGATCGCTGAAGAAGTTCGGCTGCTGAAGGAGTCCAGAAGGAGTTCGATCGTTGGAGGAGTTCGACTGGGGTTCGATCGCTGGAGGAAGAATTTTTGATCGAAGCTCTTTCATGATTATCAGTTACATTAGGCTAAGCATCAGACTGGACTTCGACGGAAGCGAGATTTGTCCCCAACAATAGTCCTCCCACTTTTGAGTTTGAAATTTGATGAAAAGGAGTGCAAAAAAGATGACTATCGAAGTTCTTTTTCGGGCTCTACATCCGTTAAGATTGAAGCTCAGGGGAGATCTTATCTTCTATTGAAGTTGAAGTTCGAGAAAGATCTTATCTTCTATTGAAGTTAAAGCTCAGGAGAGATCTTATCTCCTATTGAGGTTGAAAAAGATCTTATCTCCTATTGAGGTTGAAGCTCGGGGGAGATCTTATCTTCAACCGAGGCTGAAGAAGATCTTATCTCTTGTTGAGATTGAAGGAAAGATCTTATCTCCAGTCGAGGTTGAAGTTCGAGGAAGATCTTATCTCTAGCCGAGGTTGAAGGAGATCTTATCTTCTGTTTAGGTTGAAGCTCGGGGAAGATTTATCTCTAGTCGAGATTGAAGCTCGAGGAAGATCTTATCTCCAGTCGAGGTTGAAGGAGATCTTATCTCTTGTTGAGGTTGAAGCTCGGGGGAGATCTTATCTCCAGTCGAGGTTGAAGAAGATCTTATCTTCTGTTGAGGTTGAAGCTTCTGAAAGCTTGGAGGAGATCTTATCTCCAACCGAGGTTGAAGAAGATCTTATCTTCTATTAAGATTGAAGCTTGGGGGAGATCTTATCTCCAACCGAGGTTGAAGAAGACCTATCTCCTATTGAGGTTGAAGCTCAGAAGAGATCTTATCTTTAGCCATGGTTAAAGAAATTCCATGGTAAAAATAGAAAAGAAAGAGAGAGAGGCATGGGAAATTATGCGCCAACATTCTTGGGGGCGTGGGTTTCTTTAGAACATCAACCTTGTGTGTCCTATTCAGAGAAAAAGAAGAGAAGAAGGGCTCTTCTCTTAGGGTTTTCTTTTTGATCTCTTTTTTATTTATATTTTGAGAGATTAGAGAGTAGGTTTTCTTTCTTAATTCTTCTTTAATTTTTCATCTCTTGGAGGGTCCAAGAGATTCGAAGAAAGGTATTCAGATTAACTGTCAGGAAGGATCTGCAAGAAGCTAGCACTTATGCACGGATCTTCGATTGTTGAACCTCCGATCAGTGTAGGAGCTTTGTGTAGACAACTTGTAAAGGCTAGATGTCCTGTGCAACTCTAAGCAATGACCATATCCATAAAGATCAATAGCTGTGTTCTTGACCCGCACTCAAGTAAAGAGATCCGATCTCTTCTATATCTAGATTTGATCTAGATCGATATTGATGTGATCAATATCAATTTATGTCTTATTTTTTAGATTTAAATATGCATCTTATCATGTCATAAGATTCTAGATGATAAATATTTAATGATACGAACATATGCATAAATTAGATTAATAGGATTAATCTCTTAGTCTTCCACTTCTTTTTTTCAAAAAAGTTTCGAAATGCATGTATGAAACCCTACCCACTTTTCCAACAAATATCTCATATGGTGTTTTACTTATAGACTTATTCAAAATTTTATTCGGCAAGTAACAAGCTGGCTCTAGTATATATTCTCAAAAGAAGATTGATAGACTTGCAAAACTTATCATAGATCGAACCATGTCCAACAAGATTCAATTCCTTCTTTCAGACACTCCATTGAGTTGTAGCATCCCAGGAGGGGTCCATTGGAAGAGAATTCCATTCTTTTTTAAATATGTCAAAAACTCACTAGTAAGATATTTTTCTTCGTTGTCTGATTGAAGAATTTTAATACTCTTACTTGTTTATTTTTCTACCTCGATATGGAATCATTTGAATATTTCAATCGATTCATACTTGTGCTTCATAAGATAGCCATACCTATACCTAGATAAGTCTTCTATGAATGTAATGAAGTAGTCATATTTACCTCTAGCATTTGTATTCATAGGTTCACATACATCAGTATATGTGGAATCCAGAAGCTCACTCGCTCGCTCATCTTTTTTAGTAAAAGATGATTTGGTCATTTTTTTCAAGTAGACAGGACTCACAGGTTGGTAGTAATTCACAATCACCAATTTTGAGGATATCCTCTTGAGCCAATCTATTTATCTTATTCTTGTTAATATGACCTAGCTTATAGTGCTAAAGATAGATATCTAAGACATCATCTATCTTAGGGCATTCGCTAGACATGTATACTATACTAATAGGCTATGATAATAAGTAAATATGATTATCTATTTGTCCATGCATCATAATAATACCATTCATAATTAATGACATCATAATGATCTTTCTTTATTGAAAATTCAAAACCATTCATGACTAATTGGCTTACAGAAATAACATTCAATAAGAAACTAGGATAAAAATGATAATCACTAACAACAATGATATTAGATTTGAATACAAGCTTAATAATCCGTAAAGCTAGAACTTAAACTAGTCTTCCATTTCCAATATTCAGAAATCTCTTGCCTTCTTCAAATTTTCTATTGACCTATAGTCTCTGCAATAAATTGCAAGTATTAATAGGACTACCAGTATACAATACCCAGGTAGTAAAATCACAAATAGAAAAGTTACAAGGTGTTATCATATATACACCTTGACCAGCAATAACTTATTTTTTTTCTCTTATTCAGCCTATTTGGATACAATAAGGCAATGTATCGAGGACAATTTTTCTTTCAGAGCCCTTGCTTTTTTATAGTAGAAGCATTCTGTCTGACTCTGATCGGACTTGAATTTCTTAGTTTGATTGGGCTTAGATGTCACAATACTTTGCACCTTCTTATTTTTCTTCTTTTTTTCTTTTCTTTCCCAAAGGATCGATATGCAGAAGAAGAACCTCCCACTAAATTCACCATTTTCTTCTAAAGCTGGTGATTCTTCTCAAAGGTTCGTAGCAATCCTAGCAGACCGTGATAGTTTGCTACATGCTTTATCATTTTAAATGACTGAAAAGGGAAGATAGGATTTGAGTAATGAATTCAGTATCGTATATTTTCTAAGTTGCTCCTATAAGAAAAATCCAAGTTTGCTCAGACACTCGATCATCTCAATCATATACAATATGTGGTCTGTGATCGAGGCCCCTTCCTTCATCCTAGCATTGAAGATAGTATAACTAGTCTTGTGTCTCTCAACATCATCCGGTGTACCAAAAAATTCTTGCAATACTTGCAACATATCCTCTGGCTAAGCATTCTCAAATTTATGACTAAATTCATCGCTCATGGTCACCCACATGATACAACGAATAGTTGTTCGATCATTGAGCCATTTTTTATAAGTATTTTGGATCGTACCATGCATGTTCGGTGCAAACTCCTTAAATTTTAGATTTGTTATCATATAAAGAATCTGCTCATGCTCCAAGATAATCTTGAGCTTTCGATACCAGCTATGGAAATTGAATTCCATTAACTTTTTATTATCTAATAATGATTGGAGAGACAAAAAAATGGCCATTTCTGGAAGAAAAATGAAAACCAAATTAGTATATGAATCATTTAATCTTAAAGACATGGACTTTAATCTAAAGGTTCTTCCACTATTTTATATAAATTAATAGCTTCTACCTTCAATTCAAAGAATTATCCTAATTTTTTAGCGGGTACTAGAATCCACACTGATTACACATGAGCCTGACTTTGGTCGGCCCATTGATGTGCATCAATAGGTAGGTCCTTAACTAATTATTTCTTTAAATAATTTTTGATAATTGATTTTATTCCAAAAGCCTCTTAAATTGACTTTGGCCTTCTCTGTAAGGTCTGGTTAGGTCCAACCATTAACATGACCAACTAAGTCATCTAACTAATAAATGATTAGGCCCGATTTTGGTCGGCCAACCTAACCACTCATCGGAGAGGCATGACTGAGATATCATATTATGAATGATAATTTCAATAGTAGATAAGTACCAGATCTTTGGACCTCCAATGATCATCAAACTAATCATTATCACCCAACTTAATGGAAGGCTATGATCTTGTTATCTCCATAACAATTTTATTTTATGGACCTAGTAATTTAGAGAATTTAATTAAGATTATTGAGAAGAATAGAAATGATCAACCAGAGTCAATAATCCTTCCACTGACTTCACCAAGTTTTTGAAGAGGATTTTAGACTTATCCGATTGATAGGCACCTAAATTAGTCATACTGATCAACCTTAGTGACATGGGTCAACTTGAATTACTAAGTGATCTAATTAAAATACAATCAATCAGGATGGCTAGGTAAGTGAGATTAGTAGGAGAGATATGTTACTAACTCGGATAGACTCAATCTATGCGAGTAGCTCCCAATTAAAGACCACTGGCCAAGTCTACCAGACTTATCTTAGATACCATCCGATTAATTAGTTTTGATTTGATACATCTAATAATTCGAGCTCGACCACTAAGCCACAATCAGGTCCATTTGATAGAATAATGGACTTGATCAACTATAACTATTGAGAATTGATCAAGAGAAGAATTGATCTAATTCGAATTAACTATTAATTAGATTTGATCAATTACTTAGTCCATTATCTATATGTTCCCTAACCCTAGGTCTAACCTAGTTAATGGAGCCTGATCTAAGCTAACCCATAATCTCAAAGTTTATGAACATGGCCGTTAGATCTTTGATTCTTAAATCTAGATCACTTTGTTTCATATATTAATTCTTAATTAAGTTTATGAACATTGAAATAATTTTAATATGTAAAATAATTTTACATAATTTTATGCAAAAATATTTTATTTAGAAATTAGGATCGACCCCTTCTTGATAGGACTATACTCCACCCAGCAGGTCAACCCATAGGTTGACCTCTATGACAAAATAGAAAGCTAAAAAATTTTGCCAGTAGTAAATAGGTCGATCCCAATAGAAAAGGATCGACCTCTCAGGGATAGGGGTTGACTCGAACAAGATAGGAGTCGACCCCTACAGGCATGCTAGCAACTATTGCAGAGTTTTAGAATTTCTAATTTTTGCATAAAATTTAATAAAATCAATCATAAATCAGTTTTAGATCTCATCTAAACTTATTTATGATCCTAGATTTTATTCTTAATGATTAGATTCATCTTTTCATGCAAGTTTTATATCAAATATAATAAAATTTAGGATTTTATAAATCTAGAATTTTGCAGAAAAGTAAGTTTTGATTCTTTCACATTTTTTCTTCATGGAAAATCATAAGGGCAACCTTACATGCCATAAGAGATCCCTATCGAATAGGTCAAGACGGCCATGAAGTCTTTCTTTCTCTTATGATCGGATGGCTTGGTAATTTACCTAATCCAAGTACTAAGTTATAAGAAAATAAACTAATCTAATCTTTTTTCAAATCTGATTAAAAATTTATATCATATCTATATCAGATTATATGCATCTCATGCATCATAAAATTTAGATTTTTATTAACTATGCATGCATATCATATTATAAAGGAATTGGATGCTCTAATACCACTATTAAAAAGGCATAGAGGTTTCATGCATGATTTTTAAATTTTTTTTTAAAAAATATACATAGCAAAAGATTTTAGATTAAACTTTTTTAATCTAAACATGCATTAGATCTAATCTATAAACGTCCTAATCCAGGACCTATGATGTGATATCATGCATATAATATCTAAAATAGAATAGAATATGAGATCAAATCTCATACCTAAACTTGAAGCAAAGATCACAACTTGTGTAGATCTTATTTATTGCTTCAACCATGCATACGAACGGCCTCTAAAGGTTTCCGCTCAAAGTCCAATTCATCGGCTCTCAAAGTGCTAGCTTCTTGCGAAGACTTTCTTAATGGCTGAATAAAGAAAGAAGAGGATGTGATTGATATAAAAGAATAGCCTTCTCTTATTTCTCTCACAAAATCCTAGCCTCTCATGCAATAGAGGAACAATTTTCTCTAATTCTCATATGCCTAGAAGCCCATCCTAAAAGCCTCATGCCTAACCTCTCTCTCTCAGGATCTTTGATGCCTTAAAAGCTTTGAATTTTTTATTATTTTCTTTGTCTCATAAAGGGCTACTTATATAAAGGGCTGAAAGATAGAGTTGTAGATTAGAACAAAGTCCAATTCAAAATCTTTTTGAACTAAAACTTCTCCAACCATAACTCTATCCATAAGGGGCAGCAACTAGGGTGTGTGGTGTCCAGGTTTCTCATACACAAATATTTTGTGCATTGAGAAAGAGGGTGGTGAAGGGTTTATAGCATAAGGAAGAGTGCAGTCCAATGTTTGAACTCTTGGTTCTCATCTAATTTGGTACAAATCAAACTATCTTTGATTAGATCCAAACATATGAATTGACCTAATCTAACTAGACTTTTAATCTCTTGATCCAATCAATGATTGATTGAGTTCAAGATCTGATCAAATCAGAAACTCATCTTCTTTAGTAATTAGGTCATCCAATTACCTAATCTGATTAGACCTAATGGAATTCAATTCAATTAGACTTGATCTAATCCTCATAACTTAATCAAATTAAGTCAATCAATAATCTAATTATTAATTATTTTTTTTTTAAATTAATTATATTAGATTAATCATCAATCACATTAATAATTATACCTTTCAATGATTCTTAATCATTAATTAGCCATCTAATCAAATTAAAATTTTTATATGTATGACCCCATAGATTTGAACACTAAGTCGGTAGCATTGGAATAAATTTTTTGTACTAATTGAAATGACCATCTAGTCATGGTACCTAAATATCCAAATAGAGTCGAATGTATCGAAGCAACATTCATAACTTGAAATATAGTTACCGTATAATTCACCCCCTTGATCAATAATACTCAGAAAAACTTCAGAGTTTACTATCAACTTTTGATCAGTAATCCTTATAGTGTTTTGATCTACTCAATCCTATGACTCTTTACAAGGACTATCCTAGCAAGATTTTACTAAATTGAAACACATTGAGACATCCTCTTCAATTTTGCTTGGAGTGGTCAATTCCATCTTAACTCATACACTGACTTAATAAGTACTTGACTGCACTCAGAAATCTTTTATTACTGAATTAAAAATTTAGATAGTTCGATTCAAAGTATAATGAGTTGCTTGTAAGTCACTATGGTGATCTCAAATTGGAGAGATACTTATACCCATATCTCCATGGATAATACTCTTGATAGTAGAGTGCTCCAAAATGATCACATTCAGTACATATCAATATCCTACTTGTATGTTATGCCAGTATCACCACATTCTTTGGTTAAGAGGACAATCAACTCATATGGTACACAATGATCTATACTTGATATAATTATTATTCTTATTAATAATGTATCATTTGATTGTAAATAAATTTAAAAACTATATAATAAATTCTTCTTTATCGTATAAGTAGTTCTAAAGACTTTCATCATAACAATAAAATTTAATTTCAAAGATGTATAAACTTATGATGAAAAATATCAAATAACTTTTATTAATATATAATTCATATATAATTATAAAATTAATCTCAATCATCTATAAGCTAGATGATTAGATTTAGGACATAATTTCCAATATAAAAGAGTGGCACCTAGATGAGGAGCCAGACTCGATAGTGGTCCGAGGAGTTTCGTTGGACCCGACTAGAGAAGGAGGCTGTTGAGTGATAGGAACATAGCCCCTAACCACTCTTCTAAAAAGCAATTGTCCAATAGAGGGAGGAATGTATTAGCCTTCATCCATAAAGCATAGAATCCTATGTCTATACATGCTGCCGGTGGGCCTGAGGGGTTTCGCATAAAGCCTGACCCACTTCAAATAAGATCAAGCCTTGATGGGAGGCTGAGTGATCAGTCTCAATTTAATCGAACAACCAAGGGATGAGCCGACCTATCCATACGGACCGACCCTCTGAGGATTATTTCCATGTCACCAGACATATAAACCCCACCTGGAGGCCCCAAGGGGTATGCACTGAAAAATGCCCAACAATCCTCCCTCCCCCCGACAATACCCGAGGAGCCTAGTGGATCTTGAACCTGCGACCTTGCTTTGATAGTAAGTAATAGGACCGTAGCCCCTAACCACTCTTATAAAATCCAATTGCTTGATAGAAGGAGGGGTTTATTAGCCTTTATCTATAAAACATAGAACCCCACGTCTATACATGCTATAGGTGGGCCTCAGAGGCTTCGCACTAAGCCTGACCTACTTCAAATAAGATCAAGCCTTAACGGCAATATCTCCATTTAACCTACCAACCGGGGGACAAGCCAACTCGCCTATATAGATCGACCCTCTAAGGATTGTTGCCATATCATCAGACACATAAACTCCACTTGAGGGCTCCAAAGGGTGTGCACTGATCAAAATTACCCAACACCGAGGACCTTAACTGCTTCGATGATTTTTGCCCCTAGCCTCACCGCTATTAGAAGCAATGGAAGTGGAAAAGAAGGGGAATCTATAGGAAGGCTAAAGTAGGAAACTAAATAAAAAGGACAATAAAAATAAGGGAAAAACACAAAGAAAAAGAGAGAAAAAGAAGTTTAGGAGAACGAAAAGGACCGCTAAAGCTAGAGAAGATGACAACACTAGTCGTGGAGAGCTTCCTTCTGATGGTTGCAAAGGTAGATATGGTAGCAGAAAACTTGGCTGGACAAATAAGGAGAAGAAATGGCAAAAGAGGCCTATTTATACTATTCACTAATGGCCCGGATTAAAGCCCAGTGCTGCCCGACCTTGCCATGTGATATGCATCAAAATTGCCAAACTATGCGACTCTTCGTTGTACCTCCACCAAATCAAGCCACGTAAGTTGATCCATGAGATATAAAGTGGAGTCTACTGATATTCAACATATGGCAAGTTATAGCAGGCGTGAAAACAAGCACTGGATTTCTTTTCTAAATCATTACACCATAGTATCTCGAGTCATCCATACCTCATAATTATGGCGGAATTCATAAAGCGGCATATTAATGAAGCTCCAAAATTTCCTCCATTAAATAACAAAGATTAGATGATCTGTTCCGAAGATCGAACCAGAGCCCAAGGTTGAGTCTTGAAGCCAACTACTTTCTTTGCCCAAATCAGTAAAGCCACTTTTGGCTCGAAAGTAGGGGGTAAGTATTGTGAAGAAAATTTATCACTTGACCTTGACCTTCCCTCCTTCAGGTTATGATCGAACACTCATCTTAGATCTTATGCAGGTGACTTAATATAGACAAAGGACCTCCTCAAGCATTAGAACCAAAGATTGAACAATTGAATTACCACCCGATCTCTAGCTCGTATGCATGTCAACCCTAAGGTCAGAATGATGTCGATGACAACAGATGAATCCCCAGGCCATCAAACTATTTTTTTTAATGGTGGCATATGAGCAAATATCATATAATTAATGCCTGTAATCCACTACCTATGATCCTCATGATTGTAAGTATTGATTCTCCACTTTCGCGACCAAATTTGGATAAACATATAACTATCCCCCTTTATATAAAGAAGGTACAGGAGACTCTTAGGTTAGTTTTTTTCTCCAAGAGAACATGCTCACTCTCTTTCTCTTTTTCATCCTCTTTTCTTTATTATTCTTGAGCTCTGGCTAACTTAAGCATTGAAGAGTTGTCCACCGAAGAATCTTCGATGATTATGAACTTCATTTTCAAGTTTTTCAAGAAGATCCAGTCCTCGAATTGATGCCAAACTCTAAGTCGGTAGGAGACTGATCCTATCCATTTATTTCGACCTGGAGGCTTGTAGCAACAAGTTCAGTTATGTGAAATATCAGTAAACAAATGTGTACTTGTGTTGGTCAGGCTTATAGCCGTCATATCCTCAGGTTTTCTTGTTGATGGTTTGGTCCAGTTTCAATCCTAAATTGATCAGGACGTAGAAACATGGTCGAACAAATGTAGAAATCATTCAACATCACTGATAAATTGATTTTTAACAAGCGGAAACCTCACATGGGTCCATAGCGACTGAAACTTCATTGTCTAGGCTCAGCTACTGTTAGTGCTTTCTCATTCAAACATAAATTTAACAAATTTAGAGCCTTACGTACAACTTACTGTCGACCAAATAACCACGCAATAATCTATCATATGCTCTCCGTAAGTCTACAAATAAAAAAAATCTTACTTTCCACCTTTTCATGACTAGTTGTCAGCCAACTACCGTTGCTCCTTCAAGACTTTGATTGTCCATGCGCATCAACAGCACTAAGATGAGCCTAAATGACTAAATGAAATGACTAAACCCACGGACAGCAACTTGGCAATAAAGAATGTATAAATATTGTTTTCTTAATTTACCATTCAATTTGTCTTATGTATTGTTATGGGTCATATTTCCATGAACTCCATTCAAAAAAATACTTTCTTTTCTGGAAATGGGTTTCCTCATAACTTCATTTCACAACTTGACGTACATATATTACAAACCTGCATGTTATTGCTCTCACTTTATTCTAAAATAACCACGTTATTGGGTTGCTATGTATGGATCATTAATAGACAAGCCACGTAAAAATATATATCCCACCTAGTCCTTCCTTGTTAACTAGAAAGGTATCTACTTGCGAAGGTAATGTGCAAAACTAAAAGAATCGAGCGGACAGATTCTCAATTATATTATTGTATGTACATATAAGATTGGACCATATATTTACATAATATCTTTGAATGTATTGTGGTATCTTTCGCATGTTCAATTAACTATATTGCTGTTTTATTATCTTTGTATCGGAAACATTTAACAGATATTTTTAGAATTAAGGGGGAAAAGAAAAAAAAAATCACTTTTATATAGATACAGATCCCTTATCTAACACTGGTCAAAATGGATTGTTATGAACGAGATCCTTAAATAAAACCTTATTACCATTCAGTATCATGATTCTCAGACTCCGAATCAAACCCCTTAAATTTCCTTTCCGGGGAAATCTTTGGAGTAAGATGGGGGTCTTCAGAGATTGGCAAAGGTTTCAGAAATAAATATAATTGATGAACTTACAAAAAAAAATAAAAGAAGAAATGAAGGTAAATTAGACAATATAAGACCGGAGGAGACAAAGTGATTATTTGGAAACTGAGCAGTCCTCGAGTTTCTTGATATTATCCTGAGCACCAGTACCAAATATATAATTCTCCCCCGACTCTTGCCATCTTCTCCCTCTTTCCTACTTCTTCCTCCGTTCATTCTAACTTTTCTTCTAACCCAAAATTCCAGTTAGTGTTGCCCTTGCCAAAAAAAAAAAAAAAGGTTTGTCATGAAGTTGATCAGCCTCAGATCAGATTTATAAGATCTAAGTTGAATGGGATAAAGTTAAATTTTCTTTTTCAGTTCCAGCTACTTTCCATCAAAATCCAATTAGAATGGGTTCATTTTTACAAAATCCATGCATGATCGGGCTAGAGATTGGGTTTTAGTTCAGGACACCCCGACTTATACTTGAAACCTCATGAGGGCATTGAAAAGATATTGACAAATTGCAACAGAGACCACTTTAATAATGCTAGCATTCAACCATATCATCATTATGATAAGTAGAAGACTGCTCTAATCAATATTGAATGAGGTGCCTTCAAGTATTCAATGATCAATTCAGATGAATTCAGGTCTACTTACAAGCAAAGTTCCACATAGACAATGCATGCCAAACCCCGTTAGCATGACCAAGAAAACACGTTCGTGAAGATCTTTTATCAAATGTGGGATAAATGTGTTGGAACCTTCAATGGTCATGTAAGTTGGTAAAACAGGCTTTAAAATGTGTGTGCAAGGACTCGAGACTTTTGCATGAAAGCTGAAGTAATAAATTGCCATGTCATGTAAAAATTGGGTGGAATATTTTTGCAAAGCAAATCATAGTTACTTTGAAAACGCTTAGAAAATTATGGAGGGAAACCAATCCTATTTTCTATGAAACCAAAGCCACCTTTGCAGCACCCTAGTTAAGTGTTGAGCAAAAGGAAAGAGAGAACAATCAAGGTTAACCTAGTTTGAGAAAATTATTGCTTAATCCAGATACGAGAAAGGGTATGACATCAGTAATTCACCACTAAAATTTCAAACTTTTGTATGCGAACAAACTAGTAACAATAAATACGGTCAGGCATTTCCTCCCTGGTGATAATCCATGTTGTGCTCCTAAAAGAAAGATTGATGAGCGATGACATTGGGGTTAGAAAAATGTGATGCTAGTTTTATTGACTAATGGTTGAGATAGACCACGAAAAGAGGAGAGATGATGTGCTGGTGAGGAGACGGTAAGGAAGGTAGGAAGGGAAGGAAGATGACGTGCCGGTGAGGAGACGGGAAGGAAGGTAGGAAGGGAAGGAAGAATCGTTATGAATGGATCGTTGGAGAAATTAAAGAAGAAATGTGACAGCTATAAAACCAGTAAATGGGAAAAGAGATGGGGGAAGAAAAATGAATTAGGCCATTACATTCTTACCAGGATTTGGAGAGGAACCCGAGTCGGCTCCTCCCTTCTGTAGTAATCTAGGATGAGATGGGAGGTAGTTTTGTGTATGACGAAGGTCTTCGTCATGTAATTCCAAGGTAGTCTAGAGAGCAGTGCCACTTGGGTAGGCCAGCTTTTTTTTTTTGAGGTAAACAACGGGTAGAGGTGTCGTGCCCTGACCAGATGCATGGCAAACGCTGCCCAATCTTAGGATTTAACCCAGTAGAATATGCAAGATCTATCTTTCTCAAACTAAACTCAAGCAATGGTGATAAAAACAATCCTCTAATTTATTCAATAAAAATAATTTATGAAGACTAATAATGATAAATAATACAAAATCCAAATCAAATTTTATTCAAAGCCAAAATAAAGTAAATAACATCTAAAGTCGTATGCTCTTCTTAGTTCCAAGCCCCATATACTTTTTTGAATTTGAAAGAAAAAGTGGAAAAAAGAAGTGAGCTTTACGGGCTCTATAAATTTCTAATATTTCTAAAAAATCAAGCATAAATTATATTTTTATTTTAACCATAGCAATTTGATAAAAATAAGATACATATACTAATATATATATATATTTTTTAAAAAAATATATCATGCACAATAGTAAAGCATAAAGTTATTGTCAATGACTATAGTCATGATCGACCCCATGAAAAGGCCTAGAAAAGACTAGTTTTTGAATATAAGATACGTGATCTATCAGCATGCACCAGTGATTAACTTCACTGGCTAGATGATAAGAGCGCGATATTATCGTTAGGATATCATATTTATTAGTTTAATTTTGACTTCTTTTAAATGATTAAAAGCGCGTAGATGGTAGCGAGTCGAGTCAAATCCATAGAAAAGACGGTGTTTTAGTTTTAAAATCTTTAATTTTTGTAAAATAAAAGAAAAAAGTTTGAAAACAAAGTTTAAGTCGAAAAATAAAATTATAAATAAAAAGCAAAAATTAGATGATGTGAAAAAATAAACTTGGTACTAAAATCTACTTTTTAGATCTTAACATCTACTTATAATTAAAAATAAAGAGCAAAAATAGAATTTGCAATTAAAAGTAAAAAGTATGAATTTAAAAGGCATGAAAATAAAATTTGCATTAATTTAAAAGTTCAAAAATTAAATATATGAAATTAAAAAGATAAAAAAAAATAAAATCTAGTGTTGATCTTGATCTTGGATCGATATTGGTATTGAGATGCTGTAGAAGACCGGCTCTTTCTCTCGACACCGTCTGCCTTGAAACAACTATAAACCCAAAGCTGGCTCTATCCTATACCATCACCTTCTCGTGACCGAAGATACTTTAATTTTGGAGGCCTAGAGGTGTTTAAATAAATGTTGGAGGGGAGAAGTCTTTTCTGTTAGGCAATATAGGACTAAGAAAGGATGTAGATCGGTATTTTGTAGAGGAATTTGAGTTTTGATCGATTTAAAACAGCATCTGAGTTGCATTCTGTTGAGTGTTTATGAAGCCTGGTGTTTCGACCATTAGATGGCGATCAAACGCCTCAAAAAATCCCAAAAAATCCATTGTTAAAGGCTAGATCTGGTCGGATTGAATTATGGTCATTGGATTGCATTGATTAGGCAAATCTGGATCCTTGGATTGCGCTCAGTAAGTTTGAATCAACTTCAAGGGCATCGTCAGCCATTGGATCTAGATTTGGGCATGATCTGACCATTGGATCTCAGGTGGAAGAGCACAGGACCGTTCGATCACGTAGTGGAGAGCTAGCTGAATTTGAATCAAAGTAGGAAATACCCATGACTATTAGATCTAGATCGGCAGCATTCTAGACCATTGGATGGCGCATTTACCATGCCTATAGACCCTATGGACCGACTAGACTGTAGACCACATCCAATCCGAGCGCGACACACCACCTGAATTTACCATTTTTTTTCGTGCGCCACGTGGTTTTCATAGTAGGCCTGAAAGGGTCCATGATGGACTGAATACTATAGCGGTCCATCATGGACCGCGTGGTTTTTAGACGTCATAGTGACATTAGGCCTAAGGAGGAGTGGGTTGGGCTTGGCGGGCAAGCGGGTTTTGTGGGCTGGGCACATGTCGTGGGCTCTAGGCTAGCGGTCAGATCAGGCTGGCTTGCAAGCCTTGCTCAACTGGTCGAACCGGGCCAGTTTTCGACGAACCGGCAAGTTTGAACCGGATTTATTTATTTATTTATTTTTCTTCTTTGAATCTTCGTATCGAATCCATTTTAACTTCGATTTGCTCTAAATTTACTTTATTTGAATCAAAAAAATGAGCTTTTTTCATCTATAATCATATTTTCTAAAAATAATAAATAAAAATATTAAATTTTAAAAATAAAAATAAATTAATTCATAAATTAATAATTTTATTGATATTTTTATGATACTTATCACATCTTCCAACTTAAATTTTGTGCATCCTCGAGTAAAGAAATAATTTAGTTTTAAATATCTTTTAAGCTTTAGAGTTTCAAATTTACTTGAGCAGTTTTTAAATGACCATTGATGTTCAATAGACCATAAGTGAGGTATATCATCAGAGTATTAGTATTTATCAATATAAAAATTAAGTAAAGAACATTAAATTTTTCTAAATTTTTTTTAAATTATTCCTATCTTTATCTCTGAATCATCTAAACTTTTATATGGACAAGTGTATTATTACTTCCATCCTTCATTTATTAATATTTTTTATTTATATTATCCATTTTTTAATATAAATATCATTGCTTACTTAGGCAATGGGATCCGGTTACTCGATGAAAAACTAATTTTTTTTAACATTATATCACTATTGAGTGTCTTAATCCTTTAAGCTTTCTATTTGATCCATGTAGCAAGTCTTGAGCTAATGACTTTCAAACCAGTTAGTTTTAGGGCACTAGGTATAAAATATTCCTCGGACTTACTAGCTCGAATCAAAAGACTATGAGTTAAGATTAGCTTTACAATGAGCTTTTTTGTCCTTTCCATCTTTTGATGCGAAACTCAATGCTTGCTTAGGCAAAGAAGTCCGATTATCTAGTGAGAAGTATTTGAAAACTATTTTATTTTAATTTTTATATATAAAAAAAAATTATAATTATCCAACATAAGTCCATAAAAAGTAGACTCTTCTTTGATGCTGGTAGAAAAAATTAGAAATACTTAAAGAAAAATTATTTATGTTCTAGACTTAACTCTTTATTGAATTTTTTTAATACTTGATCCCTTAATATCTCATAAATTTTTTGATCTATGCATCAATTTTCTTTAAAAAATGCTTAGTTCAACTCAATTCTTAAGCGTAATCGGATGTCTAAATGCTAAATACTAACTTCTTCAAAGATTTTTAAAAATTTTAAAATTTTTATTATTCTTTCTCCCTAACTTAATCAACATTATCCTTAATGAAGAAAAAATAAAGGATATAATAAAGAATAGAAAAGAAAACACCTAACTCAATATGTTTTTTGTCCAGCCTGAGTCTTTGAAAATTTGGGCTCTTCCTTCAACTTATTCAATATGTCCTAAAAAAAATAAACTAAAAAAATAAATTAGATGCAAGAAAACTAAATATTGGGTTGCCTCCAAACAAATGCTAAGTCTACCATCTTCAGTCAGACACAATGTAGCTTACCTATCCCGTATCAAATACTAGATTGATAAATTTTAATGATTTTGGATTGCTAATCTCAAGAAGATAGTTTATGATCCCTTTATTAATATATTCATTGTTAATTTTAGGAATATAGTTTACGACTCCATTCTTAGATCCTTATTTGTTAAGAATTTTTTCTATTTATTCTTCTAAAATATTCATGAATTGAATTTTTGGATTAGGAGATAAATTTGATGCAATAGGTACTAGAAGGATGTCTAAAGGTGGCTTTAGTTCTGGAGTAAATTAATATAATCTTATTTAAATAACTCCATTGATTCTTCATTGCTTGCCCCTTGGTTTTTGTAAGAAGAACCGACTTCTAGGATTGAAGGAAACAAAATTTTAGGTTTACAAGTCTCAGGTAAATCATCCACTCTCTTCTTTTCTTCATCTATCTTATTTAAATTAGAACCAGCATCAGTATTAGTTTCGGACTTAGGTTTTTCTATATGATTAGTTTCAGTACTAACTTGCTCTTCTATATTTTCATTTTGGCTAGCATTAATACTAGCTCCCATCACCTGGTATTGATATGAGTCCATAGAAATCCTACAACTTCTAAGTTTAGAAATAGCTTGGGAATTCTTTAATTGGAGATTCTTAGATGGGACATTAGATTGATGACTAGGTCCAGGTGGTTGGTAGATATTAGATGGATTGTTTATAAAATTTACAATCGATAGGCTTGGCAATTACCTAGTTCTCTCCTCATGGTAGACTCGGCTAATTATTCTATTTGAGCTTCTAGCCTAGCGATAGATTAATGTTGAGTCAGAATTAATTATTGTAGTTAGCTAAATCTATCATCAGCTAGATTGGTCTGTTGAGAAGGTAGGTATGAGGGCTAATTATAATGTAGTGGCTGAAAAGACTGACTAGGCTAATCTCTGTTATAGGCATGGTTCTAGTATTGGGGCCTATTTTAATAAATAGATGGAATTTGGATCTGAGCTTAAGTCTGTTGGGGTATCCAAGAAAAATTAGAATGGTTCCTCCAATTTAGGTTATATATATTTGAAAATGGATCACTAACCAATTTGGAATAGCCTTGAGTAGCTTGGACTTGTTCTTGAATAAAAGA
The DNA here is from genome assembly GCA_006176705.1 of Cocos nucifera. Taxonomy (NCBI): domain Eukaryota; kingdom Viridiplantae; phylum Streptophyta; class Magnoliopsida; order Arecales; family Arecaceae; genus Cocos; species Cocos nucifera. The sequence goes on from QRFJ01000075.1 coordinate 1,699,096, forward strand.
TGGAAACTATATAACCATAGGACATTCACTCATATGATGGGTTGGGCTAGTATAAATAAAATAAATCTCCTGATAATTAGAAGATGATGTGAATTGTACAGAAGGTTGTTGACCTAGGGTTAGAAATTATTCTAATTTTTGGGCAAGAAGGTCTACTTTATTTATTAGATTCAAATCAATCTTAAAACTAGATTCTGGGTTATAGAATCCTACCCATTTTTGGTAGAAGGATAATAAAGCATGGTTAATTGAGTTTTTACTCAGGATTTCAAATAAAGCATGAGCTTCATCCTCACTCTTATTCATGAATGCACCTCCACGAGATGCATCTACCATTTGTCTATAATGGTCTTCTAAATTCTCATAGAAAGCTTGAATGATTTACCACTTAGATCATGATGTGGGTATTTTCTAAGAAGTTTCTTAAGTCTTTTTAATGACTCATGAATTTGTTCTCGTGGAAGCTAAGCAGATAGCTCACCTCATAGTGTTGATTCGACTTATGGGATAAATTTTTTAAAAAAATTCATCTTGCAATCCAGCCCAAGTTTGGATTGGTCTTCCTATTATGCCAAGTCAGTGTTTGGCTTTGTCCTTTAATGATAAGGAGAATAAGATCAGTCTAAGGGCATCATCAGATAAATTTTGAATTTTTACTATAGAGCAAATTTCTAAAAATTCATCTAGATGCTTATAAGGATCTTCATTGATATTTTCATAGAAAGATGGGAGCATCTAGATTATAATCAGCTTGATCTCATAGTGGGTTACAAAAATATCAGATAATTGGATACAAGTTGATGGATTATAAGTAGAAAAAATAAAATATTTCTTCATCAACCTAGGTAGTTCTCTAAGATTTCTAGCCATTTGATTATCTAGTTTAATATAAATTAGTCATTTAATTTCATGATTGGGTTTAACTAGATCAGGTAATAGCGATCTATTATTGTGCATGTACTAGTATAATCCTAATGTATGATTCAAAATTATATATATTATTTATTTATTTATTTTTAGAGAGAAGAAAAGTGAAGAGAAAGAAGAGGGTTCTAAGAAAAAGTTCTAAGGAGTCCTAAATCTAGAGATGATAGAGAAGAATTAATTATATTTATATTTGATGTTAATTAGCAAACAAGTTAGGTAAACAATCTTGACTAAGGATTGTCCTAAATCTAGATAGTTCCTAATTGCCTAGATCATCTTGAAGTCCTCCAAGTAGAGAATCAGTCAAATAACTGGCTAGGTAAGTGTAAGGTCTGTAGGAGTCCCTCCGTTGCTTGTCTTATATATCAATTATCTTGGACAGGTAAGCTTAAGTAACCACCTTCCTTCAGGACATGATCCCTAAACCATTTTTCTTAAATACCAGTTAAATTGACTAACCCTAATCTGATCCAACTCTTAGAATTTTTTGTCCTATTATGCTCGAGTTTTTAGGATTGATACCTAATTGATTTTAATTTAGAGGCTTAGGTCAATGATGGATGTTGATTGGTTATTTATGGACCAAGGAACGATGATCAAATTCTCATCTTATCTTATTTAATGGATTGTGCCCTTAATTTGATTTAAGAAATGAATATGCATAATCATTTTCAGACAAGGAGTTTTATGCAACTAAATTAGATGCATGCAACTTAATTGAACTTAAGATACTTATCTTGTCTCCAGCAATCACCAAGAAAGAAAAAAAAATAATAAATCTAATATGATGGATGCTCTATGCAATTAGGATTTCTACTTTTGTTATGAGATTTTTAATTAAATTTAAATTGATAATTTTATAATTAATTTAAAATTAAAATAAATAATTAAAAAAATAAAATTTAGGATTGATCTCATCAAATAGGATTGGAAGCTTCCTCTTTGCCCTAATCTTTTTATTTTTTTCTCTTTTTTTATAAAATAAATAAAAAAAATAGTAAATAGTAATAAAAAAATCAAAGAAATCAAAAATTTTAATTTTTATACCTCTCCGATAAGGATGCCAAAAATTTGATAATAGCGCGATGTTGTCGTTAGGACATTATGTTTATCAGTTTAATTCTGACTTCTCTTAAACGATTAAAAGTATGTAGATAGTAGTGAGTCGGATCGAATCTATAGAAAAGATAATATTTTAGTTTTGAAATCTTTGATTTTTGTAAAAAAAGAGTTTAAAAATAAAGTTAAAGTCAAAAAATAAAATTATAAATAAAAAGTAAAAATTAAATAATATAAAAAAATAAACTTGATACTAAGATTTACTATTTAGATCTTAGCATCTACTTGTAATTAAAAATAAAAAAAATAAAATTAAAGAATAAAAATTAAATTTATAATTAAAAATAAAAAGCATGAATTTAAAGGACATGAAAATAAAATTTGCATTAATTTAAGAGTTCAAAAATTAAATACATAAAATTAAAAAGATAGAAAAAAATAATTACTAGTATTGATCTTGATCTCGGATCGATGTTGGCATTTAGATGGTATAGAAGACTGACTCTTCCTCTCAACACCATCTACCTTGAAACAACCATGAATCCAAAGCTGGCTCTACTCTATACCATCATCTTTTCATAATCGAAGATACTTTAATTTTGGAGGCCTAGAGGTATTTAAATAGATGTTGGAGGGGAAAAGTCTTTTCTGTTATGCAATATGGGACTAAGGAAGGATGTAGATCAACATTTTGTAGAGGAATTTGAGTTTTGATCGAATTAAAATAGCATCTGAGTTGCGTTCTATTGAGTGTCTGTGAAGCCTGATGTTCTGGCCGTCAGATGGCGATCAAATGTCTCAAAAAATCCCAAAAGGTCCACTATTAAATGCTAAATCTTGTCGAATTGAATTTAAGCCATTGGATTGCATTGATCTGGCAAATCTAGACCCTTGGATCATGCTTAGGAAGTTTGAATCAGCGTCGGGGCGTCGTCAGCTGTTGGATTTGGATTTAGGCATGATCTGATCATCGGATCTCAGGCGGAAGAGCTCAAGGCCATTCGATCACGCAGGGGGGAGCTGGCCGAATTTGAATCAAAGTAGGAAATACCCATGGCTATTAGATCTGGACCGACAGCATTCTAGACCATTGGATGGCGCATTTATTGTGCCTGTGGATCCTATGGATCGAGTAGATTGTAGACCGTATCCAATCTGAGCACAACACGCTACTTGAATTTACCATTTTGCCCCATGCACGATGTGGTTTTCACAGTAGACCTGTAAAGGGTCCATGATGGACCAAATATTATAGTGGTCCACCATAAACCGCATGGTTTTTAAACGTCATAGTGATGTTAAGCCTAAGGAGGAGTGGGCCAGGCTTGGCAGGCGAGTGGGTTTTCTGGGCTGAGCGTGCGTTGTGGGCTCTAGGCTAGCGATTGGACTAGGCTAGCTTGCGGGCCATGCTCAATCGATCGGATCGAGCTGGTTTTGGGTGAACTGGTCGGTTTGAACTAGGTTATTTATTTATTTATCTTCTTTGAATCTTCAGACTGGATCCATTTTAACTTTATTTTGCTCCAAATTTTGCTTCATTGGAACAAAAAAAATGAGCTCTTTTCATCTAAAATTATATTTTCTAAAAATAATAAATAAAAATATTAATTTTTAAAAATAAAAATAAATTAATTCATATATTAATATTTTTATTGGTACTTATCACTAGATCTAGGAGGGAACTAGCTTTGATTCATTACACGATTATGATTAGCCTCATGATAGGATAAAGAGACTAGTCCTAAAAATAAATACGTAATGTATCGGGCGTGCCAACGATTAGTCCAACTATTTAGGTCCAAAAGGACTAGCTCTGCCAGCAATATGCTCCGACTAGTTAGACCTAGAAGAAACTAGTTTCTAACATATAGCTAATGATCAATCCTGTTGACTAGACCCAGATTATAGTCTAATTAGATATTTCTTCTAATCAGTGCTCATAACATAATTATACTTGTTTTCATAATAATCTTAAATTTAAAGTACCATATCTTATTTCCAAAAAATAAATAAATACTTTTTTAATTCAAAAATATATGCAAAAGTGAGCATGTATGATCTCCATTTTGAATATCATAGAATATAAGGAATCAGTCAATTTCAAATTTGCAGTTTTATGATAATCATATCAGACATCTTATGTTGATCCATAATTTTGAATAACATTTTCATGAGAGCATGCACCATATAAATATTTTCTAATTTCCAAATATTTCAATATATATTTGTATAAATTTCAATTCAAATACATGACATGTATTAAGAAGAATACTAGAAAATAAAAGGAACTTACAATCCTAATCAAATCCAATAATCACATCCTTCGACTCACGGTCCAATCCCTAGGCTTGGTGCTCTTCCAGCGTTAAAGGCTCTAGCACAAGCAATTTATGATCTTATTAGCCTTCAATTCGAGAAAAATTAGGATAACAAGGGAGACTCTCAATCTAACCTCGGTCTGGACTTGGTCATGGGCACGATCTAAGTAATCCGAATCAATTATCAGGGAACAAATCTGGATTTAAACAAATTGGGGGCTCGATCAAGAGATGGATTCACAAGGTTGGGTTCTTTCTCTCCTTTTTTTTTCATTTTTATTCCTTCTCTTTCTCTCCTCTCTCTCTCTCTCTCCCTCCCCCCTCTCTACCCCCTTCCCCATCCCAAGGCATCTAATGGCAAGCTTAAACAAGGGCTTCCCATGGCTAAAGGAAAATGGAAATAGGATGAACAAGAGGTGGTTTAGTGGTGGTGTGGCCATGGTGGTTGGGCAGTGGTGGTGTGGCTGGGGTTGCCATGGCTAATGGTGGTGGTCTGGCCAAAAATGGGAAGCCAAGAGAGAAGTAAAGGGACATTGCCCCTTACTGCCCTAGTGGTAGCATCCAAGACCAAAAGAAAAATAAGGAAAAGAAGGAAAACTTGCCAAAGGTGGCAATGGTGGTGGATCATGGCTGGTGGTGCTAGTTTCTCATAGCCACAATGAGCCTACTTACCAATAACTAAGAGAGGAAAAATAGGGAGAAAGATGATAGTTGCTATGATGAATTTTGGTGGGGGAGAATATGGACCTGGGAGCCCTTAAATAGCCAAGGAGGCTAGGGTTTCCTTGCCTCTGATGAAGCTGAGTTGGAGGAGGACTCTTTATAGGGTCTAAAATGCCCATTCTCAATTATGGGGTTTCCTTGCACAAAAACAAGGGAGTCCCTTGTTTCCAAATCAAGAAGATAGGCCTTTGGGCCTTCATTTGAAATCAGGCCAACCACTAGCACAAACCAGCTAGACCTCACTAGCAGGAAGCTACCTCCTTGTTATTGAAGCTAACAATAGTAGAGAGTATAGGAAATAGAATTTATAGATATAGGGGACCAATCACGAGATAAGGCAAAACAAATAAGATGATAATTAAGAGGCAAAATTGAACTAGCTAGACAAGATTAGCTGCTGGTTGTTGTTTCATCATAGGAGTGACTAAAGATTCTAATGCATTCTAGAGCTTCATATGGTCCTCAACGTTCTTCATGGAATAGATGTGTTTCTAGTTTTGAAAAGTTTGCAGAATATTATGCAAGATAGAGAGACAATGCCTCTCTTCCTTAAGAAAATCCGATTATTTTTTTTCCCTCCAAACCTCCGAACAAATTGCTACTAATAATTGGTCCCTCACTTTTTTTTTCAACTTGGATTTGTTCCTCATCCTTCGAGCCATCTGCAAATTAAGGAAGATAGAAGATTTGCCTCTCAAGTTTAGCAGAATTTTGAATGTTGTTAATATGCTTCAAGCGAACGAACATCTGATAGAGAGATAATTTCTCAACTCCAAAGTAGACCCACAGAATGCACAAGCAAATTCATATTCCATCCTTTCTTTGCAAGTACTTCCTCCTTGTGCAACTTGTTTCTTATTGCAAGCCATAAAAAGACCTTCACTCTTTTAGGTGATGAAGTTTATCAAAAAGCTTTTGAGAATGGGCATTTTAGACCTCCATAATTGAAAATTTTATAATATAAATGCATAGAGAATAGACCATCCTATGTAAGCTTCCAAATCACCATATCAATGATACGAGATGGTCAAACAAGAGCAAGGGTAGAAAGCAACGAAGTCAACTAGGTCACTTGAAGAGACACTTACCCTTTGTTTGGTATGAAGGATAGATTGAAGAAAGGATAGGTGGAGAAGGAATGATGGATGAGAAAGATAATGGATGAAGGATGGATGAGAAAGAAAATGGATGAAGGATGGATGAGAGAGAATGGATGAAAGATTCATGCATTCATTTATATGTTTGGTAAAACATGGAAGGATAGATAGAAATAATTTTCTTCTCTGTTCGGTAGAGGAATGAAAGGAAGGATAGATAATATTTATATAATATTTTTACAAAACTATCTTTTGATAAAAATTTTATAATTATTAATTTATAATACTTATTTATATTAAAAAAATAAATAATATATAAACATATATTCATTATAATCTATAATTATATAAATATTATATAAATATTTAATTTTTATTTAATTTAATAAATAACTTTATAAATAAATTATTAATGAATTAATGATATATTATTTATATATAACTAGTTAATTTATAATTTAATTTAAATATTTAATTAATATTATACAAATAGTTAATTAAAAATAGTAAATAAAATAAAAAAATAGAAGATAATTTTAATTATTTAATTATAATTATCAAAATTATATACTAAAATTAAAATAATTGGTAATAAAATTTAATAGTATATAATTAATAGTATATATAAAAATATATATAAATAATATAAATAAAAAAAATTAAAAAATATTATAGTTTTATTAAAAAATTAATTAGAGATAATTTTATCAATGCAAAAATTTATCCATCAATGCTCCATCCATCCTTTCTTATATCCTTCTAATTTAGAAGGATGTAAATTGGTAGGCCAAGATGGATGAATAATTCTTCTTTTTCATCCATCCTCGTAACTTTTTAAATCAAATGGTAGATGAAGACTATTTATTCTTCCAATCTCATCCATTCTTCCTCTCATGATCCCAATCAAACATAGGATAAGAGTCTTCAGACTTTGATACACCATCTTAAACTCCTCCAACTCTAGTTTGATGAAATCGATATACTTGTTTCAAGATACAACCATATAACTCTTTAAAGCAAGAACACAAAGGCACCATAGCAATCCCAACATCCTCCAAAAAATGGATTGAGTTGACACTCCCTATCTTCAAAGTAACACAACTCCAAAAGCTAAATTTTTAGAACAAACATCTCCAAAAAGCTGAATTATTAGAACAAACATCCTTCCATATAGGTGACTAGCCCAATGAAGTTTCCCTTGACCTCATGCCCATCTTCTTCCTTGAATAATAAGCGTGCATCACTTGGCTACACCAAGGAGTTAGGGAGCCAGACAAGAATTGTTAGACCATTTGGCAAGGAGCGATTAATTCATATGAGCAAGATTCTATTAGGAATTGTATCCTAAATCCAATCATCTAAATTGTAGATGATTGAGATCATTTATGTAAATGAATATAAATCATTCATTAATAAAAATTATCTGGCATATTTCACCATAAGATTGTACATCTTCTTAATCGAACTCCATTATTATAATAAAAGTCCTTAGAACTACTTGTAATATGATAAAAAAGAATTTATCGTGTGGTTCTTAAACTTGCTCACAACCAAAGATATATTATTAATAAGGATGATGATTGTATCAAGTATAGATCATTGTATACCATATGGATTGGTTGTCCTCATAATCAAAGAGTGCGTTGACACTGGTATGATAAACAGATGGAATATGATCTGCACTAAACATGATCATTCTGATGTTAGATATATGTGCCCTAGAAGCCAGAATTGACTGATACTTGTAATACACTTCTAGGGGCAAAATTATAATTTTGACTAATACAATAAAATGGATTATTTTCTATCACATATGTGTATTAAGTGTCTGTGATACATCCTTTGAGTTAATGATAATGATAATTCATATTTTCAAGAGTTGAAAATTTAAGACATGAATAATCATTATTAATTCATAAAATGCTCTCGACCATAGGATCATCATGAGGATGGTGATTGATCCGGAAGGTTGGTGTACAATCGCTTCTCTTTAGTAGATGAGTCTTGAGTCTACGGTATGGAGATACCGGAGTGAGAGTATAGGTACTCGTTAGAGAATGAGGGCACTGAGCGTGACCATCTCGAGTAGTCATTAGGGAGTCTACCTTCTCATCAATGACTGACTCGATGCTACAGTAGTGTGTCTGATTCTTTGACCTGAGGTGCATCGGCAGTTCACCTTGAGGGTGTTATAGTTTGACTACACCATTACTCGATCTCCTAGCCATATAGAACTCCTGAGGTGTATGTTGGCTATTGCATGTTCATTGTAGGAACTGGATAGCATTAAGATGGAATCTATCTACCTCGGTGGTAGAGGAGCAGCCCTATGATGATCATGAGAATCAAGTCCAGAAGCCCATGGCCATGGCAGAGTGAAATAATAGAAAGAGTTTCTATTTAGATTTTCACATCGGACTTGAATCGAATGATTACATCATATGATAGAAACTAGGGTTTGACGAGTTCACCTTAACCCTAATCTAATCGGAGCTCAAGATAGAAGAACTTAATCACACAGGTAGCTGCACCAAGAGGTTCGCATTCAGCTCTGATGGGTTGCCACCATATACTGCTAGGTGTCACTGGTGGATTTTGGGAGCAATTAGAATGATTTAGATGATCGATCATTCTAACTGTTCAAATCAGAAGAGTTCTGATCCATCGAAAGGAGTTTCGATGATGTCGATGATAGAGATCATGACATATCCCATTACCATACAGAACTGAACCTAACTGGATCACACAAATAAGGGTTTGAATCTGATGATCATCAATTGAACTAATCCAGTTCAATTGATCTAAATGAGATTCAATTAGGTTCAAGAAAATCGTGCTAGCACTCGATTGAACCTAATGTTCTTCTTTTATTATCATAAATAAGTTGTTATGTCTGAGCCAAACGAGTTTGTGCTTAATTAGAGGCCTTCATATAGTCTGACTGAAGGTTGTCCAAGTCAAAAAAAGGTTGTCTTATTTTGTAAGACATTACCTGCCATTTTTGGTCATCTACCATTTCTCGTTCTTTGACTTTGGTCAAAAGTCTACCTTTGACTGGTCAAATGTTGACCATAGACACTTTGACTTCTGTCCACGTATCACACACCTATTAGAGGACTAGTGGGGGCTTGTCCCCCTACCAGAACCTGGTAAGGAGGAGGGCACATGCCACCCTAGGTGTGCGCCCAAGTTGGAGGCGCCTAGGAGTCCCTATTGGACAGGGACTCCATCTCCTTTTTGGATTTTAATTAGAGTTCTCCTAAGAACCAACTTTGATTGATCTTAGGCATCCTCTAAGGAGGAATTCAGGGGACTCTATTTCCATGAATCAGATTTAGATCTGATTTTATAAAGAGTTGTGATTGGTTGGGAAGAAGAGAAGTTGGATCACAGACTGTCTATAAATAAGACCCTATGCCCAACTCAGATGGTGATTGCAAGGAATCCAATTTCCACGCCCCAAGAATGCCTCTCCCCTCTTCCTCCATACCAAACCCACCTTCTCCCTCTCCTCTCTATGTTCAAAAGGAGTTTTGGACCTTGGTTGCTGTGATCCAAACGAAAGAAAGGCGACTGAAAGTTAGAAGGTTGCACTGCTGCATAGGACAACTGCTAATCTTTGAAAAAATTTTTGAAGATCCTCCAGATCAGATCTAGATCTAATTTTTGGAGATGTGATAGAGAAAAAGAGGATCTCTAGATCCAGCTCGAGTGGATATTGGTAGAGGCCAGGCACTTGCGTAGCTTGATCCAGAACCTTTCACTGCTTACAAGATCATCAACGGGTAATAGGATTACCCACTTCAAGATAAATTAAATCTGATTTAATTTATCTAATTTTATTTTAATTTTTAAAATAATAATTATCAGATCTAAAATATCTCAGATCTGATCTAGATCAAAGAAAATTTTTTTTGAAATACATCTCTTGATCTGATCAGATCTGAACGAACCTGATCTGGGAAATCAGGATTTTCTTTCAACTGGTATCAGAGCCAAGGTTCTAAAAGTGTTTAGATCTAATTTTAAATTTATTTTAATCAAAAAATAAATAATTTCAGATGTCACATGAGATGTGATCAGATCTGAAATCAGAAAAAATTAAAATTAAATGATTTGGATCTAAGATTAGAAAATATGCATGACTAGTTCTAAAATAGAATAGTTCTATAGAATAGTCTTGCATATTTTCAATTTAATTTAATTAAATTATATTTTAGATCTATTTATTTACTATTTTTTAATATTATAATAGTTATAATAATATCTAAAAAATAATAAATAAAAATTATTTAATTTTAAATATCATATGAGATATGATAGATGCATGTCTAGACTAGTTGTAGAATAGTTCTACATAATTATCTAGATTAAAATTTATTTTGATTAGATCAATTTAAATCTAATTTTTTAGATTATTATCAGATAATTTAGATCTGAAAATATATATGATTCGATACATGAGATGTATGCAAAATATGTCATGATTAGATCTAATTTGTATATGAGATATATGATATAGATCTAAAACTGTTTTGTAGTATTGCATGTTCTTGAAAAGGCATTCCTCTTGGCCGTCCGGTCATAAGAATGAAGTAGGGTTTAAAGGCTCTCTCTTTTCATTCAATGGGATGTTCTTATGATGTGTAGGGGTGCTGCGTGTTCATCCTTAATCAGAAATCCAAAACTTACTTTCTGCAAAACCTTAGATCTTGAAACCCTAGGATTTATTGTGCATATTTTATTTATGAACCCTACTTAATTAAAAATTAAGATTATGGAATATCAATTAGGTCTAAAATTGAGAATTTTAGATCTAAGATATATTCATAATACTGGGTTCGAGCTTGAGTAGCTCAATTAGGTCTAAGTGGTTGATTAAATCGAATCAAGAGTTGGCAGATGGGATCAACAATGCTTAAATTGACGAGCCTAATAGGATTAAGTTTGGGTCAAGATCGAGTCACGATCAACCAAGATCTAATTAGGCTTAAAGGTTAGAGTTTTGGATTGTAGGCTAACCCAATTGATTCTGACTCAACAATTTGGTGTCTAAGGTAAGTTTGGCACATACGACCGACTGATTTTTAATTGGAAGCTACTCGACCTGAATGCATTCTTGTACGAGTTAATGGCATATTCCTTCCATCGATCTCACTTACCTAGCCATATCTGTTGACACAGTTCTGATCTGAGGTGGTCAATAAATCGAGCTAACCCATGCCACTAGGTTAGTCATAATTGTTATGACTATGACAAGTCTAGTTTAATGAGACCTGAATCAATTCTCCCTAAGAAAAGATTAAGTCTGAGGTTTTCTACTATTGTAGATGTGCGGGCCCTTCCCAGAGTTGATTGTTCTCAACTGGATACAGTGGCTCAGTTGCACCAGGAAGATGCAACCATGTCTATTAGGCATTGGATGCTATGGGCTGGAGGATGAGTTGGGCTCAATATTTCGGATATGGTGAGAGACTCAATTAGGAACCCAGTCTATGCAAATGGTGGGTCTGACTTAACTAAGAAGTGGATCAATATTTCGGATATGGTGAGATTCATAAATTAGAGACCAAGTTTGGGTGCACCATGATTAGAGAATTACTGAACAAGAGTTGTTTACTCATTGGCTAACCCATCATCAATAACTGTTAGGTGAGGTGATGAGTCAGTTGGTGAGACTGCACCACCCACTAGAAATCATTAATCATGAAGATTTTCGCATCTCTACAGAGGAAGTGTAGGGATCCAAAAATAGTGAAAGCTAATTTATTTAAAAATAAAATTTTTAAATAAATTGGTCAAGTCAAAATTATAATATCTAACTAGAATCTTTGACTCTCTATAAAAAAATGTCTGCGTTCAATCCATTGGCACATATCCTGGATACACATAGACTGACTGGACCCAATTATAAAGATTGGCTCAGGAACTATAAAATAGTTTTGGGTTCTGAGAAGTTAACCCATGTTTTAGATCAGGACCCTCCCATCTTATCAACCCATCCATCCATTGAACAGAGAGCGTCTCTGGAAAAATGGATAGACGAAGATAATAAGGCCAGATATTACATGTTGGGCTCGATGTCTGATAAGCTCCAGCGCCAATATGAAGATATCGAAACTTTTCACCAAATGTTGGCTCACCTGTAGGAGATGTTTGGTGAATAGAGTCGCACAGCCAAATATCAAGTCACGAAATGACTTTTTAAGATAAAGATGTGTGATGGGCAGTCAGTCCAAGATCACTGTCTGATGATGATCAAGGACTTGGAAGAGCTTGAGAAGCTCGGTGTGAAGTTGGACTTGGATCTGCAGAACAATGTTATTCTGCAATCCTTGACTGATGCATATGGGCAATTCATCATGAATTACCACATGCATAAACTTCAAAATTTCTTGGCCGAATTAATGAATATGCTGGTCACTGTTGAGCTTTCTATAAAAGGTTCTAAATGAAAGAAAATCCTAATTTTTTGGTCCAGGTTCGTTCAGATCTGATCAGATCAAGAGATATATTTTAATTTTTTTTTCTTTGATCTATATCAAATTTGGGATGTTTTAGATCTGAGTCTTATTATTTTAATAAATAAAATAAAGTAAAGATAAATTAAATTAAATTTAATTTATCTGATTTGTCTAATCCTATTACCCTGTTGATGATCCTGTATGCAGTGGAAGGTTCTGGATCTAACCACGCAAGCGCCTGGCCTCTACCGATATCCACTCAAGCTGGATCTAGAGATCCTCTTCTTCTCTATCACATCTCCAAAAATCAGATCTGGATCTGATCTGGAGGATCTTCAAAACTCCTTTTGAAGATCAGCAGTCGTCCTTTGCAGCAGTGCAGCCTTCTAGCTTTCAGTCGCCTTTCTTTGATCTGGATCGCACCAACCAAGCTCCAAAACTCCTTTTGGACATGGAGAGGAGAGGGAGAAGAAGTGGGTTTGGCATGGAGGAGGAGAGGAGAGGCAGCCTTGGGGCATGGGGAATTCTGATTCTCTTTGAGTTGGGCGCAGGGTCTTATTTATAGACTAACTGTGATCCAACTCCTCTTCTTCCCAACCAATCACAACTCTTTGTGAAATCAGATCTAAATCTGATTGGTGGGAATAGAGTCCCCTGGATTCCTCCTTAGAGGGCACCTAAGACCAGTCAAAGTTGGTTCTTAGGAGAACTCTAATTGGAATCCAAAAAGGAGATGGAGTCCCTGTCCAACAAGGGACTCCTAGGGCGCCTCCAACTTGGGCACACGCCAAGGGTGGCGTGCGCTCTCTTCCTTGCCAGGTTCTGGTAGGGGGACAGGCCCCCACCAGCTCTCCAATAGGTGCATGACATGTGGTCAAAAGTCAAAGTGTCAATGGTCAACATTTGACCAGTCAAAGGTAGACTTTTGACCAAAGTCAAAGAACAAGAAATGGCAGGTGACCAAAAATGGCAGGTAATGTCTTACAAAATAAGACAACCTTTTCTGACTTGGACAACCTCCAGTCAGACCATATGAAGGCCTCTGATTGAGCACAAACTCCTTTGGCTCAGTCAGGACAACTTATTTATGATAGTAAAAGAAGAACGTTAGGTTCAATCGAGTGCTAGCACGATTTTCTTGAACCTAATTGAATCTCATTCAGATCAATTGAACTAGGATCAGTTCAATTGATGATCACCAGATTCAAACCCTTGTTTGTGTGACCCAGTTAGGTTCAGTTCTGTATGGTAATGGGATATGTCATGATCTCTATCATCGACATCATCGAAACTCCTTTCGATGGATCAGAACTCTTCTGATTCGAACAGCTAGAATGATCGATCATCTAAATCATTCTAATTGCTCCCAAAATCCACCAGTGACACCTAGCAGTATATGGTGGCAACCCATCAGAGCTGAATGCGAACCTCTTGGTGCAGCTACCTGTGTGATTAAGTTCTTCTATCTTGAGCCCCGATCAGATTAGGGTTAAGGTGAACTCGTCAAACCCTAGTCTCTGTCATATGATGTAATCATTCGATTCAAGTCCGATGTGAAAATCTAAATAGAAACTCTTTCTATTATTTCACTCTGCCATGGCCATGGGCTTCTGGACTTGATTCTCATGATCATCATAGGGCTGCTCCTCTACCACCGAGGTAGATAGATTCCATCTTGATGCAATCCAGTTCCTACAATGAACATGCTATAGCCAACATACACCTCAGGGTTCCATATGGCTAGGAGACCGAGTAATGGTGTAGTCAAACTATAACACCCTCAAGGTGAACTGCCGATGCACCTCAGGTCAAAGAACCAGACACACTACTGCAGCATCGAGTCAGTCATTGACGAGAAGGTAGACTTCCCTAATGACTACTCGAGGTGGTCACGCTCAGTGCCCTCGTTCTCTAACGAGTACCTGTACTCTCGCTCCGGTGTCTCCACACCGTAGACTCAAGACTCATCTACTAAAGAGAAGCGATTGTACACCAACCTTCCGGATCAATCACCATCCTCGTGATGATCCTATGGTCGGGAGCATTTTATGAGTTAATAATGATTATTCATGTCTTAAATTTTCAACTCTTGAAAATATGAATTATCATTACCATTAACTCAAAGGATGTATCACAGACACTAAATACACATATGTGATAGAAAATAACCCATTTTATTGATATTAGTCAAAATTATAATTTTGCCCCTAGAAGTGTATTACAAGTGTCAGCCAATTCTGGCTTCTAGGGCACATATATCTAACAATCTCCCACTTGTCCTAAAGCCAATTGGCTACAAGTCTAAGTCCCATCTTCTCAAGGTGGGCTTCGATCTTCTGCTGGCCCAACGGCTTTGTAAGTGGGTCTGCCACATTATCTGTGGAGTTGACTCTCTTGACCTCGACGTAACCCTTCTCGAGGTAATCGCGGATGAGGTGGTATCGCCGCTCAATGTGCTTGGATTTCTGGTGAGACCTCGGCTCCTTAGCAAGGGCTATGGCGCCATTGTTGTCGCAGTATAGAGGAATGGCATCTGATGGCATTACTCCAATTTCTGCAGCAAACTTCTTGTACCAGAATGCTTCCTTCGCAGCCTCTGATGCAGCGATATATTCTGCTTCCATGGTGGAATCTGCTATCACCGTTTGCTTGGAACTCTTCCAGCTGACAGCACCACCATTGCACACAAACAGACTCCCAGATGTCGACTTTCGATCATCTATATCGGACATGAAATCCGAGTCTGTGTATCCCTGGACTTGGAGTTCTCCGTTACCAAAGACAAACATCATATCCTTAGTTCTTCTCAAGTACTTAAGGATACATTTCACAGAAGTCCAGTGTTCTTCACCTGGATTTGACTGATATCTGCTTGTGACACTCACAGCATGGGCTATATCAGGTCGTGTACATAGCATGGCATACATGAGGCTCCCTATTGCAGAAGCATAAGGGATCTTGCTCATGCGTTCTATTTCCTCAGGTGTGCTAGGGCACATCTTCTTGGAAAGATGAATACCATGTCTGAAGGGTATTAATCCCCTCTTAGAGTTTTCCATACTAAACCTCTTTAGTACTTTCTCTATGTACATCTTCTGTGAAAGTCCTAGCATCCTATTCGGTCTATCCCTATAGACCTTAATTCCTAGAATAAAGGATGCTTCACCTAGGTCTTTCATGGAGAATTCCTTGGACAACCATATTTTGACTGTTGTCAACATGGGAATATCATTCCCAATAAGGAGGATGTCATCCACGTACAATACGAGGAAGACAACAGCGCTCCCACTGACCTTTTTGAAAACACATGGTTCCTCTTCATTTTTGATGAAACCAAACTTTTTGATCACATCATTGAAATGAGTGTTCCAGCTCCGAGATGCTTGCTTAAGTCCATATATGGACCTTTGCAGCTTGCAAACCTTGTGATCAGTATCACTGGATGTGAAACCTAGCGGCTGTTCCATATAGATATCTTCCTCAAGATATCCATTTAAGAATGCCATTTTCACGTCCATTTGCCATATTTCATAATCGAAATAGGCTGCAACGGCAAGCAATGTGCGGATGGATTTTAGCATAGCCACTGGGAAAAGGTATCCTGATAGTCAATGCCTTCGCGTTGACTATAACCTTTTGCCACTAGTCTAGCCTTGAATGTCTCCACATTCCCATCTGCACCAATCTTTCTCTTGAAGATCCATTTACACCCAATAGGTACTATACCTTCTGGTGGATCTACCAAGGTCCAGACTTGGTTTGAGTGCATCGAGTCAATTTCTGACTGCATTGCCTCTAGCCATTTCTCGGAGTCGATATCTGATATCGCCTCGTTGTAGGTTTTGGGATCATCACCATGAGCACCATTACCTACGAGGAACATTTTCCTCTACTTTCTCTGAAATAATACCTAAGTATCTTTCAGGGGGATGGAAAACTCTTTCGATCTACGAGGTGGAGAGGTAAGTGTTCTTATTGGCTCAACCTGATTTGGTTTCAATTGGTCCTTAGCTCGTTTCACTTGTGAGACTTTCTCATCAAGCTGATCTATTTCTTAAATGTCCGCTGTCTTGAATAAACTATTTTTCAAGAATATGGCATGTCCGACTCACAATCCAATTGTGGTCTTTTCTGAAATGTAGAAAATAGTCTCCTAATGACTCTTTAGGATATCCTATGAATCGAGCTCTGAAAGGACCTAAACTTAACTTATCCGCTTTGTTGTCTTTTGATGTGAGCTGGACAACCCCAAATTCTGAGATGACTCAGACTTGGTTTCTAACCGTGCCATATCTCATACGGTGGGTAGGAATGTTTTTAGAGGGAAGCTTATTCAAAGTAGATAAATTGAAGTTAATAGATGATGTCCCTAAAGAAAATCAGGGAGTCTGTGAAGTCATCATGGATCGAACCATATCCAATAGAGTCTGATTTCTCCATTCTGAAATCCCGTTGAGTTGAGGTGTTCCTGGTGGAGTCCATTGAGAGACTGTCATTTTTCTTTAGATAGTCTAGGAATTCCTGGCTAAGGTATTCACCTCCTCGATCTGATCGAAAGACCTTAAATGGATTTCTAGTTTGTTTTTCCTACTTCATGTCTAATTCTTTGAACTTTTTCAAAAGCTTCAAACTTGTTGTCTCATAAGATACACATACCCATATCTAGACAGATCATCGATAAAGGTAATGAAGTAGACAAAATTGCCTCTAGCCGGCACATCAAATGGGCCGCACACATCAGTATGTAATAGGGCAAGGAGATCTGTGGCCCTCTTCCCATGTCCAACAAAAGGGAGTTTAGTCATTTTGCCTTGAAGACAAGATTTCACAAGTTGGATATGACTTGGAAGTCAACGGACTCAATAGCCCATTTTTCTCCAATTTGTTAATCCTATCTCTGACTATATGACCTAATCTCAAGTGCCATAGATATCTATCATTTGGACTATCCCTAGGTCGTTTGGCATTCACGTTTTGCTCGATAGTTAAAACAAAGTACATCAAATATGTAGCTGATAAAGACCATTAATAAAGAAAACCATTTGCAATTTTATTTCTTTCATAAAGAATGTTACAATGGTCCCTTAAAGAAGGTGATCACATAACCTTCTTATGCTAAGCATGAAACAGAAATCAAATTCCTGCTAGCTGTAGGCACAAAATAATAGTCTTTCAAAACTAAAGTTCTAAACCAGATAGTAATCGAAGAGGGTATGTTTTCACGGCTACTACAGCAACTCTTTGCTCCATTACCGATGCGTAGGATCATGTCTCCATCCCTCAGCCTTCTGCTATCCTCAAGACCCCGCATGGAAGTGCACAGATGAGCACTAGAACTAGAGTCAAGCACCCAACTGGATGCAAAAGAAATCATAAGATTAGACTCAATAACGAGCATACCTCCAGAAGGACCTTCCTTCTTGTTCTTCTGGGTGGCCAGGCAAGTAGGGCAGTTCCGCTTTCAATGGCCGTCGTTGTTGCAATGAAAATACTTTCCTTTGACATCGGCCTTCTTCTTCGGCTCTGCCTTCTTCTTCTTTGATCCTTCCATCTTTTGCTTTTTCACAGACTTTTTTTTCTTTCCATAAGACTTTCTTTTAAAAGAAGTCCATTCCATAGCAAGAACTGAGCCTTTAGAACCTTTCATAGAAAGCTCAGCGGTAACCAGCATATTCATTAATTCGACCAAGAAATTCTAAAATTTATGCATGTGGTAATTCATGATGAATTGCCCATATGCATCAGTCAAGGATTGTAGAATAATATCGTTTTGCAGCTCCAATCCAATTTCACACCGAGCTTCTCAAGCCTCTTCATATCCTTGATCATTGTCAGACAGTGATCTTGGACCCGACTGCCCCATCACGCATCTTAGCCTTAAAATCATTTCGTGACTTGATATTTGGCTGCGCGACTCTATTCAACCAAACAACTTCTGTAGGTGAGCCAACATTTGGAGACAGTCTCGATATCTTCATGTTTGGCGCTGGAGTTCATCAGACCATCGAGCCAACATGTAATTATCTGGGCCTTATTATCTTCGTCTATCCCATTTTTTCAGAGACTCTCTGTTAACAGTATGGACGGGCTGGTAAGGTGGGAGGTCTTTGGTCCAAAACATGGTTTAACTTCCTTGAAACCCAAACTATTTTATAGTTTCTCAGCCTCTTATATAATTGGGTTCAGTCAGTCTATGTGTGTCCAGGATACGTGCCAATGGGTTGGACGCAAACGATTTTCTTGTAGAGAGTCAGAAGATTCTAGTTAGTATCTGCTAATTTCGACTTGACCAATTTATTAAGGGATTTTATTTTAAAATATAAATTAATTTTCACTATTTTTTTGATCCTACACTCCTCTGTAGAGATGCAAAAATCTCCATATTAAATAATTTCTAGTGGAATGGTGCGGTCTCACAACTGACTCATCACCTCACCTAACAGTTATTGGTGATGGGTTAGCCAATGATGAAACAACTCTTGTTCAATGATTCTCTAATCATGGTCACCCAAACTTGTCTCTAATTTATGAATCTCACCGATATCCAAAAATTGCATCCAACTCCTTAGTAAGTCAGACCCTACCTTTGCATAGACTGATTCCTAAATGAGTCTCTCACCATATCCCAGTAATAGTAAGCCCAACTCATCCTCCAGCAATAGCATCCAATGCCTAATGACATGGTTGCATCTTCTCGGTGCAACTGACCACGGTATCCACCTAAACAATCAACCCCGGGAAAGGCCCGCACACTTACAACGGTGGAAGACCTCGCGAACTTAATCTTTTTCGTTAGGAAGATTGATTCAGGTCTCCATTAAACTAGACTGGCTAAGTCATAACAATATGACTAAACCTAGTGGCATTGGTGTAGTCTGGATTATTGCCACCTCATAATCAGAACTGTATCAACAAGGATAGGCCAGTAATGAATCGGTGGAAAGGAATATGCCATTACTCGTACAAAAGTAAGTTTTGGATTTCTAAATAAGAATGAACATGCAGCATCCTACACTTCATAAGAACACCCAATCGAATGGAGAGAGAAGGATCTTTAATCCCTTCTTCGTTCTAATGATCGAACGGGTCAAGAAACGCCTTATCCAGGAACATTTAATACTATAAAACAGTATCAGATTCATATCATATATCTCATATACAAAGTAGATCTAATCATGGCCATATTTTGCATACATCTTCCATGTATCGAATATTCATATTTTTAGATCTAAATTATCTCATAATAATCTAAAAGTTTAGATTAAAATGATCTAATCAAAATAAATTCTAATTTAGACAATAACGTAGAACTATTCTACAAACTAGTCTAGACATGCATCAATCACAATCTCATATGATGTTTAAAATTAAAAATTTTATTTACTATTTTTTTAGATGTTATTAAACCATATAGAAAATATCATAAAATAGTAATAATAGATCTAAATATAGTTTAATCAGATTAAATTGAAAAATTGCAAAGACTATTCTATAGAAACTATTCTATTTGAAACTAGTCATGCATATTTTCTAATCTTAGATCCTAAATTATTTATTTTATTTTCTAATGTTTAGATCTGATCACATCTCATGTGAAATTTCAAATCAAATTATTTTTTTATTAAAATAATTTAAAAATAGATCTAAAATATTTTTAGAACCATGGGTCTCTGATACCGAGTTGAAGGAAAATCCTGATTTCCCGATCCAAGTTCGTTACAATCTGATCAGATCAAGAGATATATTTTATTTTTCTCTTTGATCTAATCAGATCTGAGGAATATGTTAATCGATATCTATTATTTAAATAAATAAAATAAGTAAGAATAATTAAATAAAATTAATTTACCTGATTTGGGTAATCCCATTACTTTGATGATCTGTATGCAACGAAGGTTTTGGATCAAGCCACGCAAGCACCTGGCCTCTATCGTATCCACTCGTAGACTAAACAAGATCCTCTTCTTCTCTATCATGTCTCAAAAATCATCTTCAGACCTGATCTGGAGGATCTTCAAAACTCCTTGAAGATCGACAGTCTTCCTTTTAGCAGTGTAGCCTTCTTGCTTTCGATCTCCTTTCTTTTGATCTGGATCGCACCAAACCAGCTCCAAAACTTTTTGGACGTGG
>QRFJ01000075.1:1719838-1763927 GCA_006176705.1 Cocos nucifera
TTCTTGGTTGTCTAGCTAAGCAACAAGTAATATCAGAGCTTGGTTCTCAGCTAGCACTGATCTAACCATCAGGAGATAAAGATTATAACAATATCATTGGAGGTTCACTTGCCGAAGGGCTGTCCATCAACAGACCATCATTTTTCAATGGCACAAACTACACATATTGGAAAGCACACATGAGAATCTTCATTCAAGCTCTTGATTATGATATGTGGAGTGTCATAATCAATGGGCCGCATACATCCACTATTATCGTCAATGGCATTAGCACACCCAAACCTGAAAAGGATTGGAGTGAGGAAGATAAGAGATCAATTCAGCTAAATATCAATGCTATGAATGTTTTGTATTGTGCCTCGAATGCCAACGAGTTTAATTGAATCTCTACTTGTAATTTTGCAAAAAAAATTTGGAATAGATTTGAAGTCACTCATGAGGGCACAAATCAAGTTAAGAAATCTAAGATTAACATGCTAGTGCACTGATATAAGCTTTTCAAAATGGAATCCACTGAATCAATCACAAAAATGTTCACTTGTTTCACTGATATAACTAACGATCTAAAAAGTCTTGGAAAGATTTATTCTAATAGTGATTTAGTAAGAAAAATCCTTAGATCTTTGCCAAAGTCATCGGAGGCAAAGGTCACTATAATTCAAGAGGCTAAAAACTTGAATAAGCTACCCTTGGAAGAGCTAATTGGATCGCTAATGATCTATGAAATCACTATGAAGCAGCACAATGAAGATGAAGGAAAAAAGAAGTGAACCATAGCCCTCAAATCTACTACAATTGATGAAGAAGAAGATGAGTCAACGGGTGAAGATGAAGAAGATAAGGACATAGCACTGATTACAAGAAAATTTAAGAAGTTTATAAGAAGAAGAAAGCAAGGCTTCAAGAAGAAATTCTTTAATAGAGGTGAAATAAGCAAGGATAAGGATAAAGAAAGGGAACTGCCTTTATGCTTTGAGTGCAAAAAATTTGAACATTTCAAGGCTGACTGCCCCAACTTAAAGAAAAGTATCAAGAAGGTCAAAAAGAAAGCAATGATTGTAACGTGGAGCGACGGCAATGAATCTAGCTCCGATGAAGAATCTGAAGATGTCGTAAACCTATGTTTCATGGCACAAGAAAATGAGGTAAACTCCAAAATTGCTCAAGAATATTCTTTTGATGAATTATAAGATGCCTTTTACGATCTAATAAAAGAATTTAGAAAGATTTCTGGTAAAAATAAAAATTTGAAAATAACATGTGATACCTTATCCAAGGAAAAAGATAAAATTCAATAAAGAAATAAGATTTTAGTAGAGAAAAATGATTCATTGAGAAAGAAAGTTCAAATGCTAAAATCATTGGTTGATAAGTTCATATGTAGTTTTGAAAAATTAAAAATGATCTTAAATAACCAAAAAGCTATCTATGATAAAGTTGGAATAGGTTATAATCCTAATAAGAAATAAAAGCTCTTAAAGAATCTTTACACTAAATTAACATCATTATATTTCTCTTCAAATATTGCTTGTTTCTGTTGTGGTAAGATAGGACACAAAGCACATGCATGTATTTATAGTAAAACTAATGAAAATTTAGTTAAAAAAAATTGGATTTCCAAGAAAATCATGAATGCTAACCCTAAAAGATCCAATAAAACTTGGATACCTAAATCAGCCACTTAATTATTTTGCAGGAGTGTCTTGCAGCCGATGAAGTTGAAAGAGCATGATATTTAGACATGGCTGTTCAAGATATATGATGGGTGACAAGGATCAATTCATTATCCTTGACAAAAAGAATGGAGGATTGGTTACTTTTGATGATAATGGAGAAGAGAAAATTATTGATATCGGTGAAATCAAACTCTCTTCCTCCACCTTTATTAAGAATGTTTTACTTGTTGATAATTTAAAGCATAATTTATTAAGCATAAGTCAATTGTGTGACAAAAGGTTCAAAGTCATTTTTGAATCATCTCTATGCATAGTCACTAGTCCCTTTGATAATAGTATCATATTCATTGGACATAGACGTAGAAATATCTTCATGATTGATCTTGATGAAATGACCATGAAGAGAGGTCAATGTCTTATTGCTAAATATACTAAGATCAAGAAAATTATTTGGCTATGGCTTCATAGATTAGGTCATGCAAGCATGCACACTTTATCAAAATTGATTACCAAAGACTTAGTCAAAGGCTTACCTAAATTAAACTTTGAAAATGATCATGTTTGTGATGTATGTCAACTTGGTAAACAAATTAGAGGAAGTTTCAAATCCAAAAATATTATTTCAACATCTAGACCTCTAGAATTAATTCACATAAACTTATTTGGACCTACTAGGATCTTAAGCCTAGGAGAAAAAAAATATGGACTTGTGATCATAGATGATTTTTCATGTTTTACTTGGATTTTATTTTTAGCACATAAAAATGAAGCTTTTACTGCTTTTTCAAAATTCTATAAAAATGTTTCAAATGAAAAAAACTCAATAATAATTAAAATCAAAAGTGATCATGGTACTGAATTTGAAAATCAAAACTTTGAAATATGCTGTAATGAAAATAGAATAGAACATAACTTTTCTGCTCCAAGAATACCACAGCAAAATGGTGTTGTTGAGAGAAAGAATAAGACTTTAGAAGAAATAGCTAGAACTATATTATGTGAAGCAAGTCTTCCAAAATATTTTTAGACTGAAGCTATTAACACTGCTTGTTATATTTTGAATTGTGATCCATCCCATTCTTAAGAAAATCTCTTATGAGCTTTGGAAAGGTAGAAAGCCTAATATCAATTATTTTAATGGATTTGGATGCAAATATTTTATCTTAAATAATGGAAAAGACAAACTTGGAAATTTTGATGCTAAGTCTGATGAGGGTATTTTCCTTGGATACTCAACATCAAGCAAAGCATATAGAGTCTTCAATAAGCGTACTTTAGTGGTTGAAGAATCTATTCATGTTATCTTTGATGAATCTAACAACCTTTCATCAAGAAAAGAAGATGTTTTTGATGATGATGTAGAAAATTTAGAAAAAGAAGTAAAAGAACTTACCTTGAAAGACAAACCGAATCATGATGAAGAAAGTGAGCCAAACAACAATGAACATGAAGAAGTACAAGAAGAAGGTATGAACCAAAAACATTCAGATCTATCCAAAGAATGGAGGTATGCACATAATCATCCTAAAGACCTTATAATTGGTGATCCATCTCAAGGTGTAAGAACTAGATCTAATTTTAAAGAACATCATGATTATCTTGCATTTATCTCTCAAATAGAATCTAAAATAATTGAAGAAGTAGAAAATGATCCAAATTGGTTAATTGCCATGAAAGAGGAATTAAATCAATTTGAAAGAAACAAAGTATGGACACTAGTTGATAGACCCTCTAATCATCCTATCATTGGCACTAAATGGATATTCAGAAATAAGCTTGACAAAAATGATAATGTAATAAAAAATAAAGTTAGATTAGTAGATAAAGGATATAATCGAGAAGAAGAAATAGATTTTGATAAAACTTATGCACCTGTAACAAGATTAGAGGCTATTAGATTGCTGCTTACTTTTGCTTATTTTATGAATTTTAAATTATACCAAATGGATATAAAAAGTGTATTCTTAAATGATTTTATTGTTGAAGAGGTTTATGTAGAGCAACCACCAGGCTTTGAAAATCATAGTCTTCCAAATCATGTTTTCAAACTCAATAAAGCATTGTATGGTTTGAAACAAGCACCAAGAGCATGGTATGATAGATTAAGTAAATTTCTCCTTAATAATGACTTTTCTATAGGTAGTGTAGATACTACATTATTCTTAGAAAAAAAAATCAGATCTGTTAGTTGTTCAAATATACGTAGATGACATTATCTTTGATTCAACTAATGAAAATCTTTGCCAAGAATTTATCAAGTTAATGCAGGATGAATTTAAAATGAGCATGATTGGGGAGCTAACATTCTTCCTTGGGCTTCAAATCAAACAAACTAAGGAAGGCATTTTTCTTTCCTAAACCAAGTATATACGAAAAGTATTAAAGAATTTTGGAATGAAGAATGCAAAGAAAATTGGCACACCCATGAGCCCATCTTGCAAATTGGATAAAAATGAACATGGTAAGAGTATCAATCAAAAATTTTATAGAGGTATAATTGGCTATCTACTTTATTTAACTACTAGTAGACTTGATATACCTTTTAGTATTTGTATATGTGCTAGATTTCAATCTGATCCTAAGGAATCTTATATGATTGATGTTAAAAGAATCTTAAAATATTTATTAGGTACACAAAACTTAGGATTATGGTATTCTAAGCAAACCTCAATTAATTTAATTAATTTTTCTGATGCTGATTATGGAGGTTGTAGAATTGATAGAAAAGGTACTTCTTGTACATGTCAATTTTTTGGGTTCAACTTAATCTCTAGGTTTAGTATAAAGCAAAATTTGATAGCTTTGTCCACGATCGAGGTCGAGCACGTTGCAACCAGAAGTTGTTGTGCTCAACTCCTTTAGATTAAGCAATAACTTAAGGATTATGGCATTGAACAAGATAAAATTTTATTAAAATATGATAATATAAGTATCATAAACTTAACTAAAAATCTCATTCAACACTCTAGAACAAAACATATTGAAATTAGGTATCACTTTATCAGAGATCATGTTCAAAAAGATGACATAATACTAGAATTCATTTCAACTAAAAATCAATTGACAGATATTTTTACAAAATCCTTGAATGAAGATAGATACAATACAATTAGAGGTGAACTAGAAATTTGCAATCCTCTTTGAATAATTGATTTCTTTTTATCATTCTTTCCCATAAGTTGATTTGAGTTAATTATAATCGTTTGAAGATTCAAATGAAATTAAAATTTAGTTTTTTTCTTCAGTTTGACCTGGCTCGAATACACCTTCGAGCTAGCTTGGCTGTCGAGCTGGCGTGATTGAAAATCGAGCTTGCTCGACGGTCGGAGCCTAGTCCTTTATTTAAGTCGCCCCACCTCAACCTTTTCCTAGCTACTCTCCAAAAACCTTCCGAATCATTTTTCCTCTCAATCCACACCTCAAACTCTCTCAAATCTGAGATGGATGGCACCCAAATCTTGCGCGATAGTCTCAAAGAAGTGCCGCATGAAAGAATAATTGATCATTCACTCAAAAAAGTGGGGAACGACAAACTTAGTGCCTTCTACTTCTCCAAACCGACCGTCAATGGCTTTCAGAGCTGTCACCACTAGCAGAAAGGTCAATTTTAAATTTTTGGATAAAGAAAACTATCTGATTGGCTCATGGATTCGACAGCAAGGGTGGAAAATGATTTGCTCGTTGGATATTCCTACTTATCTTCGGCTTGTAAGGGAGTTCTTTGAAAATCTAAGGATTGGTTCGGACTCCATTTGATTAGAGGTTAAAGGAATAGAAATCATTTTGGACCCAAGAAGATTAGGGTACTTGTTACACACGCCTCATGGTGGAATTCGAGCCCCTAGTCTAGATAATGACTTTGAAGAACTTAAAAGGCTCCTTGGTAGAGAAAATATTGACCATCGGGATATCCACAATGCAAACATTTTGCCGATTGAGTTGAAGCTTCTCCATAGTCTATTGTGCAGAATTTTCTTTCCAAGGATTGGAAGATTTGATTAGCTATCTTCAAAGAAGTTAACAGTAATTGTACATATGATAAATAGAACATCATTAAATCTAACCTTCATGATGATAGAATAGATCAAGAGCGCTGCTGGTAGATCAAAAGAAAAAGCTTGCTTGCCATATGGAATGATCTTCACCCTCTTGTTCACTAAGGCAGGTATAGACTTGGGGGGGGGATTTCTAAAGCTATCACTCACACTGACTATTCACCATTCAAACTCTATATCGGATGAAATTTAAGAAAGAAAATGATGTATGGATTAGAGAAAATAAAGAAGCATGCCCTCACATCTCAGAATAATCCTTTTCTTTAGATTCAGACAAGCTTTCCTCACCGACACTAGCTACTCCTCCATCATCTCCTGTACCCACACTAACACCGAGATCAGTTGCTGGAGAACGTCATCCAACTTCTTCTTATGCTTCTGCAGCTTTTTCAAGTTTTTTAGTTGATAGCATTATAGAGCAAGTTGTGGGACAAATCTCAAAAAAATTGGATGATATGTTTTCTGACCTTAAACTTTATCTCACTCAAAGTCAGGAAGAACAGAGAATTTCATATGAGGAATAGATCGATATGATTAGCCAGCAAATAACTAATCTATCTCAAAGACTTGAAATTTTAGAAAAAGAAAGCAATGGATCTTCTAGACAGATTGAGGTATTGTCTGGGGAAGTGGCCAAGATTAGTAGAAGGGTTGAAGAACTACTTATCATCACTCAGCATGGCGGCACAGACATTATGATTTCAGCATTTCAGAAATTTGACAAAATGTTGGATGATCTAGCCTCTCGAATTTTTCCTCCCTCATCATAGCCTAGACCTTCACCTAGCCAACCTCAATCATCTTCCATCAAACCCCCCTTCAGTGCTACCATTAGATCCGGTACTGGCATTCCAACCTCGCGCCCTGGACCTTTTGCAAGAGCCCAAAGCAAACTAACTGCACCTTCCACCTCCTCTTCTGATCCCATCATTGAATTTTTCTCAGATGAGAAATAGTTGCCTTAGGACTAAAATCTTATCTTTTTGTCATGTTTTTGAAATGAACTCTAATGTTGTATTGTTTGGTCATATCTTTTTGTAAACAATACAAACATGTAATCAACTTCATCTTTTAATGAAAGTTTATTAGTTTCAATATTTGTAATGTTTGTCATTATTGAATTGCTCTATCGCTTATCCTTTTTAATGTTGGCAAAAAGGGGAAGAAGAAATACTTGAGCATATAAACTTGAGCATATAAATTGGATCTCTATTCAATTAATTATCCTTAAATAATTTAAAGATTATTATGGATAAAATGTATTCATTAAGAGAGAGCTAATGTAAGCTATTATATATCTTAACTTTGTAAAACATCCGTTCCTTCTAATATTTGTACATTCCAATTTATCATAATTACTTATGCATATTGAAATTTACAATATTTTTTTTTATATCTCTTTAAATCCATAATATATTTTTACTTTGATATGCTAAATATTTTATCATCATCAAAAAAGAGGAGATTGTTGCCCTTAAGAATGATTTTGATAATTACAAAATATTAGAGCATAACCTTAATACTAATACTTTTCAAGAATGCCAAAGTCTATTTTTTGTAGAAAGAAAAAAATCGTTAAATAAATCCATAATCAAATGAAGATCCTTTGAGTTATTTGAAACTATTTTTGAAATGGTTTTAGAGTAAGAAGAATCATCTCTCAAAGCCCGAGTTGATCCATCCTTGATTCGAGCCAGTCCTAGCACGACACGTACTTATCTCTTTGGCTTGGCACGCAGTCGAGCCAACTTGATTTGGAACCGAGCCGACTGTCTCAGAGTAGTAGAAGACTTATTTAGAAGTTTTGCTGATTGAGCTAGCTCGAAGCTCCAACTGAGCTGGCTATCTCAAGTTGACAAAAATTTATTTTTAAAATTTGCCATCCGAGCCAGCCCGATGTTCAGTCGAGCCGACTGTCTCAGATCAACAGAAAATACTATTTTTGCTGATTGCCGATCAAGCCAGCCCGACACAAAATCGAGCTGGCTCTCTAAGAAGGATAGAATGATGTTTTGCATAGAAACTATACTCGAGCCAGCCCAAAGCATGAATCAAGCTAGCTCAACGAAGTCTGATAGGCACAACGGCTAGTTCTGCAGAAGTCTGCTTTTGCTCAGAATCTTTTTTTAATGGCTAACTTCAATCTCTAATAGTCATAAATGGCCAGAATCCTTGTCAAATTATCAAAAATCTTTTGGAAATGATTAAGGACAAAAGAAAAAAGAAAAATATAGTTTAAGATCTGGATATAACCTAAAGAGAAAAATAGAGCACTATGAGAAAAGTAAGTCTGAAAGAAAGTTCACCAACTCTCATTCAATACTTTCTTGATTCTTTTGAGTGCATTCAAAGAGGAAAGAGAGCATTTATTAGAAATATTCAAAGCATCCTCAAGAAAAAAGCTACAACGACAACTATCTAAACCAAAATAGGATTTCATAGTGTTGTATTTACTTCTTTATCAAATTTGGTGTAAAAGTTTCAGCTGGGGCTGAAACTTGAAGGGTTATTATTGTACCAAACTTAGTTTAGTTTGGAGGAGCCTTAGGTTGAAGGTTTGTAAAGGTTTTGATTGGATTGCCTGAGTAAAATTAATTGGATTTGTTTGTCAGTCTGGTGAAAACAAACACGCTGTAATCAAGTAATTATAGTAAAAATTCCTAAGAAATTGCTTGGAGAGTGGATGTAGGTGCTGAAAGTGCACCGAATCACTATAAATCCACTGTGCTTGTGTGTTGATTTTTTTTCTACTGCTTAGTAACTTTCTATTCTACACTGTCTTTTATTTACTCTATATAAAATTAAATGTCTACTTTATTGGCTCATAGAAAAATAATTTTGCCACCTCCTAGATGGATAAAACTTTTTTTCCATTTCATAGGTAAATGCTATCTATGGAAAAATAACTTTTTCATCTTGAAAAATATAAAAACATGGGTAAGTAGGTCAATAAAAAAGTAGACCAACTTTTTCATGACATTTATCCATAAAAGAACGAGCTCTAAGGATTACTATTCAAGTTTTGATCGTTAACTCTGATGTTTTTCTAAGTATTATCGGTCAAGGGGATGAGTTATATGGTAACCATGTTCTAGTAGGTTGTGAATGTTGCTTTGCTACATTCGACTCTATCTAGTCATTGGATACCATGACTAGATGGTGATTTTGATTGGTACAGAAAGTTTGTTTCTGTGCTACCAGTTTAGTGTTCCAACCTATGAGGTCGCACATACAGAAATTTCGATCCGATCAGGTGGTTGATCAATGATTATGAATCATTGAAAGGTTTAATTATCAATATAATTAATGATTAATCTAATATAATTAATTAAAAAATTAATTAATTATTAAATTATTAATTGATTTAATTTGATTGAGTTATGAAGATTAAATCAAGACTAATTAAATTAGATTCAATTAGATCTAACCCGATTAGGTTATTAGATGACTAATTACTAAGAGACATAAGATTCTAATTTGATCAAATTTTGGACTCAATTAATCTTTGATTTGATCAAGAGATTAAGAGTCTAAATAGATTAGGACAACTCATGTTTGCATTTGATCAAATAAGATTTGATTAAGACCTAAATTGGATGAGAATCAAAGAGTTCAATTGGACTGGAGTTGATCCCTTGCGCCTAGCCCTAGTTGCCACCCCATATCTCAACTCACAAAGTGTTTGTACATGTGAGATATCTAGATGCCCAGCCCCTTTGCCGCCCACTCTTAGTTATGGTTAGGGTTTTGAAAGTTTTAATTTAAAAAAAAATTTGAATTGGACTTTGTTTCAATCTACAACTCTACTATTCAGCCTTATTTATATGCAGCTCTTTGTGAGACAAAGGACTAACAGAATTTTTGAGAGGCTTTTGGACAAGAGAAAACCAAATTAAGAGAGAATCTTTGGGCGTGAGCTCTAGGGGTGGCTTCTAGGTGTGTGAGATCTAGAGAAAGGTGTTCCTCTATTGGGTGAGAAGCAAGGATTTTGTAAGAGAAACAAAAGAAGGCAATTCTCTTGTATGAAACTCTTCTTCATCTTCCATTATTGTTTAGCCATTAAAATAGTTTTTGTAAGGAGCTAGCACTCTGGGAGCTAATAGATCGAGCTTCGTATGGATACCTTTAGAGATCGTTCATATGCATGACTGAAGAACAAAATCTACAGAGCTACGGTCTTTGCTTTGGATTCAAGCATGAGATTCGATCTTATATATTTTTCTATTTCGAATTTTATATGCATGATATCATATCGTAGGTCCTAATAAAAAATATTTATAGATTAAATCTAATGCATGTTTAGATTAAAAGGTTTAATCTAAAATCTTCTGCTGTTATATTTTTGAAAAAAAAAAATTAAAAATTATACATGAAACACCCATGCTTCTCCAATAGTAATATCAGAGCGTCTAGTTCCTCGTATAATATGATATGCATGCATAGCTGTTAAAAGCCAAATTTTTGATATATGAGATGTATAAGATCTGATGTAGATGAGATCTAAATTTTTTAATCAAATATAAATATAATTATATATTTTAGTTTATTTTCTTATAACTTAATATTTAGATTAGTTAAATCACCAAGCCATCCGATCATAAGATAAAGAATGGTTTAAAGGCCCTCTCTTCCTATTCGATAGGATTTTCTTATGACGTGTAAGGGTGCCACTATGATTTTTCATAAAAAAAAATGTGAAAAGATCAAAACTTACTTTTCTACAAAATCTTAGATTTATGAAATCCTAGGATTATTTGTATTTGATACAAAAGTTGCATGAAAGAATGAATCTAATCATTAAGAATAAAATCTAGAATCATAAATATGTTTAGATGATATCTAAAATTGATTTATGATTGATTTTATTAAGTTTTATGCAAAAACAAGAAAGTCTAAAACTTTGCAATAGTTACTGGCATGTCTGCAAGGGTCGACCCTTTTTCCTGTATGAGTCAACCCCAGTCCCTGGGGGTCGACTCCTTTCCTATTGGGGTCGACCTGCTTATCGTAGACAAGATTTTTAACTCTCTATTTTGTCACAAAGATCGACCTATGGGTCGACCTGCTATGAGGAGTCAACTCTTATCAGAAAGAGGTCGACCCCAATTACAGAGCAGAATATTTTTGCATAAAATTTATATAAATTATTTTATAAATTAAAATTATTTCAATGTTCATAAACTTAATTAAGAATTAAGCTATGAAACCAAAAGATATAGATTGGAGAATCAAAGATCTAAAGGTCATATTCATAAATCTTGGGATTATAGGATTAGCTCAGATCAGGCTCTATTAACTGGGTTAGACCTAGGAGTAGAAATCATATAGATGATAGACTAAATAATTGATCAAATATAATTAATTATTAATTTAGATTTGGCTAATTCTTTTCATGATCAATTTTCAATAGTTGTAGTTAATCAAGTCCATATTTCTACCAAATGGATCTTGATTGTGACTTAGTGGCCGAGCCTGAATTATTAGGTGGATCAAATCGAAACTAATTAACCAGATGGTGTCTAAGATAAGTTTGATAGTTTTGATCAGTGGTCTTTAATTAGAAGCTACTTGCACTGATAAGTCTTTGACGAGTTAATGGCATATCTCTCCCACCGATCTCACATACCTGGCCATCCTGATAGAATGTATTTTGATTAGATCACTTAATAAATTTGAGTTGACCCATGTTACTAAGGTTGATCAATATGACTGATTTAGGTGCCAATCAATCAGTTTAGTCATAAGTTTTCTTTATGACTTGATGAATTCAGTGGAAGGATTGTTGATTATAGTTGATCTTCTCTCTTTTCTTCTAAATAATTAATTAAATTCTCTAAATTATTAAGTCCATAAAATGAAATTATTATTAGGATAATAAGATCATAGCCTCCTATTAAGTTGGATGATAAGGGGTCCATTAGTTTGATGATCATTACAGGTTTGAAGATCTGGTGCTCATTTACTATTGTAATTATTATTCATAATATGATAACTCAGATGTTCTCTTCACTGGAAGGTTAGGTTGGCTGTTCAAAGTCAAGCCTAATCATTTATTTATTAGATATTCTCAGTTGATCATGTTAATGGTTGGACCTAATTAGACCTTACAAAGACGACCAAAATCAACCAAAAAGGCTTCTAGGGCAAAATTAATTACTAGAAGTTGTTTGGAGAAATAATTGGTTGAGAACCTATCTACTGATGCACATTGGTGGGCCTGTCAAAGTCGGGCTTGTGTATAGTTGGTGTAGATTCTAGTACCCACTAAAAAATTAATGTAATTTCTCGAATTGATGGTAGAGACTACCAATTTATATAAAATAATAGAAGAACCTTTAGACTAAGGTCCATGTCTTCTGGATTAAATGATTCATATACGAATAAGGTTCTTATTTTTCTTTTAGATATGGCCAATTCTTTATCTCTCCGATCATCATTAGATAATGAAAAGATAATAGGATCCAATTTTGATAGCTGATATCAAAAGCTCAAAATTATCTTAGAGTACGAGCAGATCCTTTATATGATAATGGATCTGGCACTTGAGGTGCCCGCACTGAACATGTACGGTATGGTCAAAGATATTTATTAGAGGTGGATCAATAATAGAATCACTGTTCATTGCATCATGCGGATATCTATAAGTGATGAGTTTAGCCACAAATTCAAGGATGCTCAGCCAGAGGATAAGTTGCAAGTGTTTCATGAATCCTTCGACACTCTAGATGATGTTGAGGGGTACAAGACTAGTTATGCTATCTTCAATGCTAGGATGAAGGAGGGGGCATCGATCATAGATCATGCATTGTAGATGATAGAGATGATTAAGTGCCTGAGCAAACTCGAATTTTTCTTGCAAGAGCAGCTTGAAAAAGATGCGACACTGAATTCATTACCTAAGTCCTATCTCCCTTTTCTCAATCATTATAGAATGACGAAGCCTGTAGTGAACTATAATGGTTTGTTGGGATTGCTGATTGTTGTAGATTTTTAAGAAGGATCACTAGCTCCAGAAGGAGATGGTAAATTTAGTGGGAGGATCTTCTTCTAGATATCAATATTTTAAGAAAGAAAAGAATAAGAAGAAGAAAAAGGTGCAACAAAGTACTGTGATATCTAAATCAGGTAGACCAAGAAGCCCAAGTCCGATTAGAGACAGGCAGAATGCCTCTACTATAAGAAGTAGGGGCACTAGAAGAGAAACTATCCTCTGTATATTATCTCACTGGATCCAGATAGGCTGAACAAAAGAAAGAAGCAAGCTGTTGCTAGATAAAGTACTTATATGATAATGCCTTATAATTTCTCAACTTATGATTCTACTACCAGGGTATTAGATACCGGTAGTCCTATTAATATATACAATTCATTATAGGGACTCAAGTTAGTAGGAGATTTGGAGATGATAAGAGATTCCTGAACATTGGAGATGGAAGATTAGTTCCAATTCTAGCTTTAGAAAATTATCAAGCATGTATTCAAATCAAATATCATTATTCTTAATGATTATTATTTTTGTCCTAGTTTCTTATTGAATGTTATTTCTATAAGCCAATTGGCCATGAACGATTATGAATTTTCAATAAAGAAAGATCATTGTGATGTCATTATGAATGGTATTACTGTGATGCATGGACAAATGAACAACCGTATTTACTTATTATCATAGCCTGATAGTGTAGTGTACACATCTAGCAAATGCCCTAGAATAAATGATGTCTTAGATATCTATTTTGGCACTACAGGTTAGATCATATTAATAAGAATAGGATAACAGGTTAGCGCAAGAGGGTATTCTTGAAGTCGGTAATTGTGAATCACTGCCAACTTGTGAGTCTTGTCTACTTGAAAAGATGACAAAGTCACCTTTTACTGAAAAGGATGAGCAAGCCAGTGAGCTTCTGGATCTCATACATACTGATGTATGTGGACCAATGAATATAAGTGCTAGAGGTGGATATGACTACATTATATTTACAAATGATCTATCTAGGTATGGGTATGTCTATCTTATTAAGCAAAGTCTGAGTCATTTAAAATGTTCAAATAATTATATATGAAAGTAGAGAAACAAACTGATAAAAGTATTAAAATTTTTTAATCAAATCGAGGAGGTGAATATCTTACTAGTGAGTTTTTGACATATCTAGAAGAGAATAGAATTCTCTTTTAATGGACCCCTCTTAGTACACCATGGCTCAATGGTATGTTTGAAAAGAGAAATCGAACCTTATTGGACATAGTTCGATCCGTGATGGGCTTTGCAAATCTACCAATCTTCTTTTAAGGATATGCACTAGAGTCGACTTTACTCATTGAATAGAGTTCCAAGTAAGTTTGTAAGTAAAACACCAAAAACGATATGGATAGGATGGATGCCGATACTCTCACATCTTAGGATCTAGGGTTGTCCAGCATTTGAAAATAGACAAGCTTTGACAAAGGTCTGATAGATGTCTATTTGTTAGGTATCCTAAAGAAACAAAAGAATATTACTTCTACTATGCTGAAGAACAAAAATTATTCATCAACAATAGGGCAACCTTTTTATTAAAGGAGTTCCTTGGAAAAGGAATTAATGCTTCTAAGGTTGAACTTGAGGAAGTTCGATAAGGAGAAGAACCAACACCAGTGACCGAATTTGATAAGATCAAATCCAGAACCCAGTATAGACCCATCCTTAAGATGAACTGGTAGAGTATCGCATCAACCGAATAGATATTATAGTTTCTTGGTTTGGAATGATGATCCTATTGAGCTCGATGAGAACAACGAGGATTCAATTACCTATATAGATGCAATGCAGAGGTCTGATTTTATGGAATGGCTGTAAGCCATAAGATTTGAAAAAGAGCCCATGAAGGTCAATAGTGTATGGACATTAGTTGATCCATTTGAAGGAATAAAATCCATAGAATGTAAGTAGATCTTCAAAAGAAAAAAGATGCAGACAGCAAGATAGATACATATAAAGCCCATCTGATTGCCAAGAAATATCGTCAACATTATGGTGTTGACTAAGACAAAATATTTTCTCTTATGGCAATGCTGAAGTACATTCAGATCATGCTTACAATAGCTACATATCTAGACTATAAGATCTAGCAGATTGATATAAAAATAGTCTATAAGATCTAGCAGATTGATGTAAAAATAGTTTTCTTAAATGAAGAGCTGGAGGAAGAGGTGTATATGATACAACCTAAAGATTTTACATCCATAGATGAGTTTAAGATATGCAAGCTTTAAAGATCCATCTATGGATTGAAGCAAGCATCTCGAAATTGGAACGTGTATTTTGATAAGATCAGTATGTATAGCTTTGTTAAGAACGAAGAGAAACCTTGCATCTATAAGTGGATAAATGATTAAGTAGTTATATTTCTTATTTTGTATGTGAATAATATTTTCTTAATTGAGAATAACGTTCTTGCATTACAAGAAATAAAGGTATAGTTATCATCATAGTTCTTCATAAAGGACTTGGGAGAAGCATCCTACGTCCTAGGAATGAAGATCTATAGGGATAGATCTAAGAGGCTGCTTGGGTTATCTTAGTCCATGTATATTAATACTGTGCTGAAATGGTTTAGCATGAAAAATTTTAAGAAGGGCTATCTTTCGATAGGTCATAAAATTTTTCACTCGAAGAAGGATTATCCGACAACTCCTCAAGAGAGAGTGTATGAGTAGAATTTTATATACTTCAGTAGTGGATTCTATAATGTATGCCATGATACATATGAGATAAGATGTGGCATACTCACTAGGGATAGTGAGCAGATACCAATCTGATCTAAGAAAGAACCATTGAAAGGTTGCTGAACCATTGAAAGTATTTGAGAAATACTAAAGATCAATGATTGATATTTTGAGAATCTAACCTAAAACTCATAGGATATACTAATTTCAGTTTCTAGTTAGATAGTGATGATAATAAAAGTATATCGAGTTTTGTATATATCCTGAATAGTGGTACGGTTTATTAAAAAATTTCTAAATAACACACTATGGTCGATTCAATATACAAGATAGAGTATATTGCTGTATCAGATGCTGCAAAAAAAATTATATGGCTGAGAAGTTCATCGACGAGCTTAGGGTAGCATCCTTTATTAATGGTTCAGTTCTGCTCTATATGACAGTACTGGAGCCATAGCTCAGACGAAAGAATCGAAGGTACATCAATAGACAAAGCATATTCTGCACCGCTACCACCTTATCGAGAAGATCGTAAAACGAGATGACATCGACCTTCAAAAGATCGATAGAAAGAAGAACCTGACCAATCCATTCTCTAAAGCCCTTGCGGTCAAGGAGTTCAAAAATCATAAATCGAAGATGGATATACGATATTATACCGATTGACTTTAGTCCAAGTAGGAGTTGTTGAGAATTGTATCCCAAATCTAATCATCTAGATTATAGATGATTGAAATCATTGATGTAAAAATATATGAATCATTCATTAATAAAAGTTATTTAATATATTTCATCATAAGGCTGTACATCTTCTTAATCGAACTCCATTATCATAATGAAAGTCCTCAGAACTACTTCTAATATGATAAAAGAGGATTTATCATGTGGTTTTTAAACTTATTCATGACTAAAAGATATATTATTAACAAGGATGATAATTATATCAAATATAGGTCATCGTGTGCTATATGAGTTGATTGTCTTCTTAACTAAAGAGCGTGTTAATACTGGTATGGCATATAGATGGGATATGATCTGTACTAAACATGATCATTCTAGAGCACTCTACGATCAAGAGTATTATCCGAGGGGATATCGGTATAACTATCCCTCTAACCTAAGATCATCACTGTGACTTGCTAGTAACTTATTGTATTTTTCTATTGGACTATCTAAATTTTTAATTTAATGATGAAAGATTTTTAGGTACAGTCAAGTATTTGCTAAGTCGGTGCATGAGTCAAGATAGAAATTGATCACTCCAAGTAAAATTGGAGAGAATGTCTTAATGTGTTTCAATTTAGCAAAGTCTTAGCTAGGGTAATCCTTGTAAGAGTTACAAAATTGAGTAGATTGAGATACTTAGGGATTATTGTTCAAAAGTTGATAATTAACTCTAATATTTTTTTAAGCATTATTGATCAAGGGAATGAATTATATGATAACCATATTTCAGTAGATTGTGAATGTTACTTTGCTACATTCGACTCGATCCGATCGTTAGGTACCATGACTAGATGATCACTTTGATTGGTACAGAAAGCTTATTTCTGTGCTATAGGCTTAGTATTCTAATCTATGGGATGGCATATACAGAAGTTTCGATCCAATTAGGTGGCTGATCAATGATTATGAATCATCAAATGATTTAATTATCAATATAATTGATGATTAATCTAATATAATTAATTTTAAAAAATTAATTAATAATTAAATTATTAATTGACTTAATTTGATTGAGTTATAAGGATTAGATCAAGACTAATTAAATTGGATTCAATTAGGTTTGATCCAATTTGGTTATTGGATGACCTAATTGCTAAGAAAGATAAGATTATGATTTAATCAAATCTTGGACTCAATTAATCTTTGATTCGATCAAGAGATTAAGAGCCTAATTGGATTGGGATAACTAATTTTTGGATTTGATCAAATGAGATTTGATTAAGAGCCAAATTGTATGAGAATCAAAGAGTCCAATTAGATTGCACTTGATCCCTTGCACCTAGCCCTAATTGCCACCCCATATCTCAATGCACAAAGTGTTTATGCATGTGAGATATCTAGATGCCCAGCCTCTTTGCTACCCACTCTTAGTTAGGATTAGGGTTTGGGAAGTTTCAAGTCAAAAAGGTTTTGAATTAGATTTTGTTCCAATCTCCAACTCTACTATTCAACCCTATTTATATGCAGCCCTTTGTGAGACAAAGGACCAACAGAATTTTTGAGAGGCTTTTGGGCATGAGAAAACTAGAGAGAATCTCTAGGCATGAGCTCTAGGGATGGGCTTCTAGGCGTGTGAGATATAAAGGAAGGTGTTCCTTTATTGGGTGAGAAGTTAGGATTTTGTGAGAGTAATAAGAGAAGGTTGTTCTCTTGTATGAAACTTTTCTTCATCTTTCTTTATTGTTCAGCCATTAAAAGAAATTTCACAAGAAGCTAGCACTCTAGGAGCTGATGGATCAAGCTTCGCATGGATATCCTTAGAGGTCGTTCGTGTGCACGGCTGAAGTAGCGAATAGAATCTACAGAGTGCAATCTTTGCTTCGGATTTAGGTATGAGATTCCATCTCATATATTTTTCTATTTTAGATTTTATATGCATGATATCATATCGTAAGTCCTAGTAAAGGATATTTATAGATTAGATTTAATGCATGTTTAGATTAAAAAGTTTAATCTAAAGTCTTTTGCTGCTATATTTTTGAAAAAGTTTTGAAAATTATGCAAGAAACCCCCATCCTTCTCAAAAAAATTCTTTACATCCAAACCTCCTTGATCCTTGGTTCTATAACCACAATCCTTGTTTGCTAAGCATTGAAAACCACTAACATTATCTATCCCTTTCCATAAGAAGCTCTTCTCATCTTATCCAATCTCCTGACCACCCACCTAGGCAATTTGAATATAGAAACTAAATAAGAATGGAGAGCTGTCAAGACCGAAATAATCAAGGTTAATCTACCTCCAAGAGAAAGCAATTTTTCTTTTTCAAGTAGCAAGCCATGAGTTCATCCTCTTAATTAACGATATCCATTGCTTCGGCAGCTTCTTATAATGTAGAGGGAGGTAGGTACATAAAAGGCAAAGTGCCATATTTACAGTTCATCTAAGAAGCAAACCATACTCCTTCCTCCTCATCCATATTCAAGCAAAGAATGAAGCTCTTGTGGAAGTTAATTTTTAGTCCAAAGGCAACTTCAAATTCTAAAAGAATTATTTTGGTTGATAGCACACTTTGTTGCTTGCCTACATAAAATAATAATGTATTATCTATGAACTGTAAACTCAGCATGCCACTAAATTCCTTTTGGATATCCTAAGCCCTTAATCAATCCAATGGCACCCACATACTTGAGAATTCTGGAGAGCACATCAATTGTCAGGATAAACAAAGCTAGTGATAAGGGATTGCCTTGCCCAAGGTCTTGCTTGCATTTAATCCATCTTCGAGCTTCACCATTCAAGAGTAGGGTAATAGAGGCCAAAGAGAGTAGGCTATGGATCCACCCAATCCATTTGTTAGAAAAAGTTCTTATCCAAAGGACTTCTAAAAAGAAATCCCAATTCAATCTATCGAAAGCTTTTTCAAAATTGAATTTACAAAGTATGCCTTTTACACCTATCCTTTTGCAAAATCCCAATATTTCATGTGCATCTAAGAAACATTCCACTTTTCTCCTACCTTTAAAAAGGACTATTTGAGAGTCTTCAATAAGTATGGGGAGAACAAAATTTAGCCTTCTGGAAGGAATCTTTGAGATAATTTCGTAAAAGCTATTCGAAAGATTGATAGGTCTAAAATCTTTTAGAGAGAGAGAGCCTTCTTTCTTTGGAATTAGGGTGATGTAAGCAAAATTCCACCAATTAAGATCCAACACTCCCTTATTAAAGTCATCAAGAAGAATCAACAAATGATCACCTACCAAGTGCCAAAATTTTTTGAAGGAGAAAGAGAAGCCATCAAGTCCTGGAGCTTAATTGCCATCAAATGAGAATACTGCATCCTTGATTCCCTCCAGTGTAAAGCGCTCTTCCAATCCAAGTAAGTCCAAAGAGGATTTTTCCAAGATCAATCTTTAGTTGATATCAATTTTAGGCTCAAAGGATTGACCAAAGAGGTTTTTCAAAAACAAGTGAAACCTCTTAGCAATCTCCATTTGGGATTTGAGCTCAAAATCACCTTCTATAAGGTTGCAATGTGGTTTCTCCTCTTCCTACCAGAAGCTACATCATGGAAAAAAGTGTTCTTATCATCTTCCTTGAGCCAAGTGATTTTTACTCTTTGATTTCAATATATTTCCTCCTTCCTATATAGCTCATTCAAAAAATCTCTCAAGATACCATGCAAAGCAAATTCTACGTGTGAGATTTACACTTTCCTCTTTCTTGTCCAATATATCCAGATCATGTAAGATCTTCATTTTGATATCTCTATTCATAATCTTGAAGGAAACCTAGCAAGGTTTAGGGTATGCCTTTCAAAACTTTTTCAAAAATTAACTATAGCAGAAGCAGAATTAATCTAAAGTTAATTCTATGCATGCAATGATCTAATCATAAAATTCTACTCAGGATCTTTGGCATGCTTATATGAATCAGAAAAATAAAATACATTCGATTAGCAAATCATATTTGCTGACCAATCTATGTTCAGAACATAA
This sequence comes from Cocos nucifera, assembly GCA_006176705.1. Classification (NCBI taxonomy): domain Eukaryota; kingdom Viridiplantae; phylum Streptophyta; class Magnoliopsida; order Arecales; family Arecaceae; genus Cocos; species Cocos nucifera. Next base: position 1,739,936 of record QRFJ01000075.1, read on the forward strand.
GACCTGTGTGCGGTAGATGATCATCATAATCTGGATCCACCAGAAGATGCTCTCCCATTGCACTGCAGTCGCACACATGTTCGGACTCTATGGTGAGTCCACACAGAGCCCCTGATCCTAATCTACCTTTTCAAAGTGCTAGCTCCTCACCGAGACCTTCGATGGCTGATCTTCATTGATCCAATCGATGATTTGCTTCCGATCTCCTAGACGCTCCAGAAGATCAGAAAATGCAATGGAGGAAGATGAGAAGGTGGTAAAAGCTGATGGAGATTTAGCACTCAAACTCTCCACCCAAATTCTAGAGTCCCAACTCTAAGATTTCAGCACATATCCATGAGGACCTTGATCCCTTTTTCTCTATGGAAAACCTTATGCCAAAAAGAGATGCGTGCCTCTCTCTGATTTCTATCTCATAGAATCCTTCTCATCCCTCATGCACACCCATGCATCTCTTCTTATTTCTCACATCCCAGATCCCTCTCGTCAAAACCCACACGCACCCAAAAAAACACCCTTTTTATTGGTGTGCGTGAGATAGGAAAACCACATGGAGAGGATAAGGGTTGGAGGTTGAACTTGTTTCAACCTTCCATCTAAATTTGAATTCAAATAAGTAGCTTATTCACTTCCAATGCCAAAACCACTTAAGAAACTCATAGAGAAGCTTCTCATTAGCATGCCCATACTTTGAACCATTCAAAATTGGGCAAGAAAACAAAGGGTGGCATGAGGAATGGATAAGTTAGGGAGGTTGAACTTGTTTCAACCTCCAACTCATTTGAATTCAAATTCAAATAAATTTAATCTGATCCAACACTTAGACCAAGTCAAAGAGGAAAAAGAGAGAGCACCAATACCATATATTAGTGTGGAGAATGTTCACATAAAATCAAAAAGGATGTGAGATAAAAGGACATGGTGTAGAGTGATTAAAATTCAAATCTATCATTTGAATTCAAAACTCAAACAATCCCAACCTCATCCAACTTTTGGACCAGGTCAAATACAAGAATAGGGGAGGCGCAAACACTCTTTTGGCATGGAGAAATCCTATGCACATTCCCAATGTGCGAGGAGAAGGAACATGGGTAAAAGTTCAATGCGTAGGGAGAAGGAAATTCAAACAAGCTTTGAATTTTGATCAAATTGATTTCATCCAAACTAATTTATCTTGACCAATTAAATCAGGATAAATCCAATTAGATTAGACTTAATCTAACTTAATTAATTTTTAATCAAATTAAAAATTAATTGAGTCCAATCTCTGATCAAATCAGGATCCATCTCCCTAAGTGATTAGATCATCACATGATCTGATCAGGTCAATTGAATCAAATTCAATTTGACTTGATCAATTCCTTACTGCTCAATCAAATTAAGCTAATCAGTAATCTAGTTACTAATTAATTTTTAATAAATAATTGAGTCTTAATTCAGTGGGACTCTCGATCAGCCATCAGATCAGTTAGGAACTTCTATTGTATGTGATCTCTTAGGTTCGAATCCTAAGCCAGTAGCACAGAAATTAATTTTCTGTACCAATCGATGTGACTATCTAAAAATGGTACCCGACATTTGGATAGGTCAAAAAGTTGCAATGCAATAATGATGAATATATGACATATGGTTACTGTATAATTCATCCCCTTAACCACGATGCTCATAGGATGACTAGGATTAACTGTCAATCCTAAAAATTCATCCATATTATATTTCAAAATTCAGTATCCATCATATGAATTATCCCAATCGAAAATTTGCTAAATTAAAATACAATGATATACTTGCTCTAATACTTGGAGGGATCAATCTCATCTCGACTCACGCACCGATAAGCCAAGTACTTGACTGCACCCAGTAGCCTTCTGTCACTGAATTAGAAATTTAGGTAGTCTGATACCTAAGTACAGTGAGTTGCTTGCAAGTCACCATGGTGATCTTAGGTTTAAGGGTCACATATACCAATATCCTTCGCGAGCAACTCTTGACAGAAGAGAGCTTTGCAGTTGTGTCACGATCAGTGAAATATATCCCTATATTTTACCTACATGCCATAATAGCATCACCATGCTTCTTGGTTAAGAGGACAATCAATACTTATGGCACACAACAACCTACTCTTGATTAACCTTGTGATCCTAGGTAACAATGAATCATTTGATCACGATCAATTTAAGGACTAAACGATAAATTCTCCTTTATCAAGTCTAAATAGTTCTAAGAACTTCATTACAGAGAGTTCATTATAGGAAGATATACAAAGTGATGAAATTATTAGAATAATAATTTTATTCAATTAAAATTCAAGTATAAATTATATTTAGCTCAACTATCTATAACCTAGATGATTAGCTTTAGAATATATTTTTTAATAACTTCCACTTAGACTAAAGCCACTCAGAATAGTATTGAATACCCATCTTCTATTTGTGATTATCGAACTCTTTGATTCTGAGAGGTTTAGTAAATGGATCGACCACATTCTCCTTTCTGTCGATCTTTTGAAGCTCAACGTCACCTCGCTCTATAATTTCTCATATAAGATGGTAGCGATGCAGAATGTATTTGGTGCGCTAATGTGCCTTTGGCTCCTTCGCTTGAGTTATGGCCCAGTGCTATCATAGTATAACAACACCGGACCATCCAAGAAGGATACCACTTTCAGCTCGTTAATGAACTTTCGCAGCCACACAGCTTTCTTTATAGTATCGAATGTCGTGATATACTCCACCTCACACATAGAATCAGCCATAGTGTGCTGCTTGAAATTCTTCTAGTAGATTGCCCCTTCGTTCAGGGTAAACACATAACCTGACATACTCTTGCCATCATCATGATCTGACTGAAAACTGAAATCAGTGTATCCCATAAGTTTCAAGTCAGTATCTTCATAGATGAGCCACTAGTTCTTAGTATTTTTCAAATATTTTAGGATTGTCTTTACAACTTTCTAATGATTCTCATCTAGATTAGACTGGTATCTACTCACTATCCCTAGTGAGTGTGCCATGTCTGATTTCGTACATGTCATGGCGTACATAATAGAATCTACTATCGAAGCATATGGTATTCTACTCATATGCTCTCTCTCTTTTGAGGAGTTATCGGACAATCTCTCTTTGAGAGAAAAATTTCATGGCCTATCGGATGATAGCCCTTCTTAAAATTCTCCATGTTGAACCTCTTCAGCATGATATCAATATACGTGGATTGGGACAATCCAAGCAATCTTTTAGATCTATCCCTATAGATCTTCATTCCTAGGATGTAGAAAGCTTCTTCCAAATTCTTCATGGAGAATTGCGATGATAGCCAAACCTTTATTTTCTATAATGCAGGGATGTCATTCCTAATTAAAAAATATCATCCACATATAAAATAAGAAATATAACTATAGAATCATTAGCCCATTTGTACACGTAGGGTTTCTCTCCATTCTTAACAAAGCCATACATTCTGATCATCTTATTAAAATATATATTTCAACTTCGAGATGCCTGCTTCAATCCATGGATGGATCTCAAAAGTTTGCACATCTTGAACTTATCTATGGATGTAAAACTCTCAGGCTGTATCATATACACCTCTTCGTTTAGCTCTCTATTAAAAAAAAACTATCTACACATCCATTTGTCAGATCTCATAGTCTAGGTATGTTGCTATCGTAAGCATAATCTGAATGGACTTGAGCATTGCTACTAGAGAAAATGTCTCATCATAGTCAATACTATAATGCTGACGATATCCCTTGAAAATTAGACAGACTTTATAGATCTCCACCTTTCCATCTGCATCCTATTTTCTTTTAAAAATCTACTTATACCTAATGGATTTTACTCCTTCAGGTGGATCAACTAGTGTCCATACATTATTGACCTTCATGAACTCTATTTTGGACTTCATGGCTTTAAGCCATTGATCGAAGTCAGATCTCTGCATGGCATCCGTATAGGTGATCGAATCCTCATCATTCTCATCGAGTTCGATAGGATCACCATATTGAATCAAAAAATCATAATATCTATCCGATTGATATGGTACTCTACCGGATCTCCTCAAGGATGTCTCTATAATGGGCTTTGGATTTGATCTTATCAAATCCAGTTCTGAGGTTCATTAGAATGTGTCGATTCTTCCACCTGTCGAACTTTACTAAGTTTAATATTAGAGGCAGTAGTTTCTTTCATAAAGAACTTTTTTTCCAAAAGACTGTCCTATTGCTGACGAACATCTTTTGCTCTTCAGTAAGGTAGAAGTAATAACCTCTAATTTTCTTGGGGTATCCTATGAATAAGCACTTATTGAACTTGGGTCCAAGCTTTTCTGCTTGCAAATATTTTATATAAACCAGATATCCCCAAACCCTAAGGTGTGAGAGTGTGGCCTACGTCCAGTTCATATCTCATATGGAGTTTTTGTAATAGACTTGCTCAAAATATTATTCAGAACAAAGCAAGCAGTCTCGAGTGCATACCCTTAAAATAAAATTGATAGACTCGCAAACTCCATTATGGACCGAACCATATCCAACAGGATTCGATTCCTCCTTTCAGACACACCATTATGCTGTGGTGTTTTAGGAGGGGTCCATTATGAGAGAATCTTATTCTTTTCTAGATATATCAAAAACTTATTGGAAAGGTATTCACCTCCTTGGTCAAATTGAAGAATTTTAATACTCTTTCCAAGTTATTTTTCTATCTCATTTCGATATTGTTTGAACATTTCAAATGAATCAAATTTACTCCTCATAAGATAGACGTACCCATACCTAGATAGATCGTTAGTAAATGTAATGAAGTAGTAGAACCCATCTCTAGTATATGTACTCATAAGTCTACATACATCAGTATGTACTAGATCCAGAAGCTCAGTGGCCTGTTCATCTTTTCTAGTAAAAGATGATTTGGTCATCTTACCAAGAAGACAAGACTCATAAGTATTCAATGATTCATAATCATCAATGTCAAAGATGTTCTCCTTGACTAACCTATTAATCCTATTCTTGTTTATATGACCTAGCCGATAATGTCAAAGATGGGCATTAGAAATATGATCTAGTTTTGGACATTTATTAGACGTGTACATTACACTAATAGGCTATGATAAAATATAAATATTATTTCTTAATTATCCATTCATTATCATAATTTCATTCATAATGATATCATAATAATTTTTTTTATTGACAAACAATAACCATCTTGGGCCAAAAGCCCAATAGATATTATGTTCATCATAAAAGATGGACAATAATGACAATCACTTAAAATAATATTATTATTTTTGAAAAAAAAGCTTAAAAATTTTTAATGCTAGGACTGAAACTTTACTTCCATCCCCAATATTTAAGAATCTATCGCTATTCTCAAACTTTTTATCAATTTAAAGTCCATGCAAAGAATTGCATATATGAATCGGACTCTTGGTATCTAATATCTAGGTAGATGTATCACAAATAGAAAAATTATAAGATGTTATCATATAACAGCCTTGACCATGAATCACTTACTGATTTTTTCTATTCAGCCTATTAGGGTCAAGAGGACTATTCCTCTTTAGGTCCATCTGATTAAAATCAATACTAGACTTCACATTCTCAGGTCCTAAATGCTTATCACTGTCCAACAGTGAACGGAGCAGACTTACACTAGCCATTCTATTTATCTAAAAGAAAAATAAAAAATTTTATTAGTACTTGAATTAATTAATCCTAAAGATTTGAATTTTAGTCTAAAGGTCCTTCCACTATTTTTAAACGAATTGGTAGCCTCTACCTCTAATTCCAAAAATCACACTAATTTCTTAATGGATATTGAAATCCACATAGACTACAGACTGGCCCGAGGTAGGCTTTGGCTAACCCACATGCATCTACAAGTAAGTTCACAATCAATTATTTCTTTAAAAAAATTTTAGTAATTAGATTTTATCCCAGAAGCCAAATCAGTAGGCTTTGGCCTTCACTAAAAAGATCTGGCTAGGTCTAACCATTAACATGATCGACTTTGGTGCATCAAACCAATGATAACCAGGCTCGAGGAAAGCTCTAACTAATCTGATCATCATTAAGAGAGTGCGATCTAATCATCATATGATGGACAGTAATTCCAACATCCAAATGAACATTGGGTGTAAGGCACCTCCAATGTCCACCCAAAAAATTGGATTTATTACTATTCACCTTAATGGAAGGCTATAACTTGATTATCCTCATAACTTAGTCATTTTTGAGAATCTAATAATTTAGAGAATTTAATTTACTTATGATTTAAAAGAAGATATGAACCAATTTTTTCCACTGACTTCACCAAGTCAAATCCTTCCACTAACTTTATCAAGTTAATAGATTAGGACTATGATCAATTTAGGTCCATGGGCATCTAATTTAGTCTTACTGATTGAAATCAGTCAAATTGATTTCTAGTGACATGGATCAGCTCGAGTTACCAAGTGATCTAATCAAATTCTAATCGACCATATTGGCTAGGTAAGTAAGATCAGTGGAAGGATTATGTCATTAACTCATCAAAGATCGAATCAGTGCAAGTAGCTCCTAATTAAAAATCACTGATCTAAATTATCAGACTTATCTTAGACACCATCGATTAATTAGGTCTGATTTGATCAACCTAGTAATTTTGGATTAAACTGCTTAGCCATGAATTAAGTCCATCTTGGTCTCGTTGAAGACATGGACCCATCCAACTATAACTATTAAAGTTGATTCTAGAGTGTCCTTGACCTAATCTAAGTCAACACTTGGTTAGATTTGATCAACTACTCTAGATTAATCCATTCTTTAACTAACCTTAGGTCTAACCCAATTAATGGATCTAATTCATCTAACCCTTTAATCCATAAAATTATGAATTTTTCTTAGGATCTTTTAATTCATAATTCTAGATCCTACTAGATAACACTTAATTCTTTTAATTAAGTTTTAGGCTGATGGATTGGGGTTCAATATTTTGAAAATAACTTTTACTTTTGAAAGATTCTTTATAATGTAACACTGTTTCACCAAATAGGTCGACTCATTTCAAAAATGGATCAGCTTATTTCACAAACAAGCACTAGTTATAGATTAGAACACTTAAAAACAACCATTGAATAGCTTCAGCCAGCTTTTTAGTCGAGCTGGCTTGGATCCCATCCGAGCTAGCCCGAGTAGAAGCCGAGCTGGCTTGGATCCCATTTGAGCTGGCCCGAGTAGAAGCCGAGCTGGCTCGGTTTCTGAGATAGCCAGCTCGAGTAAAAGGCCAACTTTCCATTGAGCTTTTGGATCCCATTTGAACTGGCCTGAATAGAAGCCAAGCCAGTCCGATTCCTGATCGAGTCGACCCAAACAAAAGGCCACAGACCATTTTAGACTGGCATGCTGGTCGAGCTGGCATGGTCCCTGAGAGAGCTGGCTCGACCAAGATTCTGCTCAGGTTTAATCTAAATCTATGTATATTATATAAAAATTATGAAATATTTAGATCTAATCTAAACATAAATTCATGATAAAATTTAGATTAAAATCAATTCAAAACATATCATAAAAATTCATTAGATCACATCTAATATTTTTTATGATCAAAGTTATATATCGCAACGTACCAGGACAACCTCTCTATTATAAGGGATAAATCTTATAGCAGGATAACCTACAGTCTGTGCGATCATTATATTATACATTAAATCTTTCTAATTTACATATTAAGCATGTCGAGCAACCCTTACTCTAATATCAACTGAAGAAAATCTAGCAGGATTTAGGGTATGTCTTTCGAAACTTTTTCAAAAATTAATTATAGTGGAAGCAGAATTAATCTAAAGTTAATTCTATGCGTGCAATGATCTAATCATAAAATCCTACTCAGAATCTTTGACATGCTTATATGAATTAGAAAAATAAAATACATTCAATCAGCAAATCATATTTGTTGATCGATCTATGTTCAGAACATAGTACCTATGCACAGATAGTTGATCACCATAATCTGGATCCATCGAAAGATGCTCTCCTATCGCGCTGCGGTCGCACATATGTTCAAACTCTACGGTGAGTCCACACGGAGCCCCTGATCCTGATTTGCTTTTTTGAAGTGCTAGCTCCTCATCGGGACCTTTGATGGCTAATCTTCGTCGATCCAATCGATGATTTGCTCCCGATCTCTTGGACGCTCCAGAAGATCAAAAAATGCAATGGAGGAAGATGAGATGGTGGTAAAAGCCAATGGAGATTTAGCACTCAAACTTTTTACCCAAAATCTAGAGTTCCAACTCAAAGATTTCAGCACACACCCGTAAGGACCTTGATCCCTTTTTCTCTATGAAAAACCTTATGTCAAAAAGAGATGCATGCCTCTCTCTGATTTCTGTCTCATAGAATCCTTCTCATCCCTCATGCACACCCACGCATCTCTCCTTATTTCTCACATCCCAGATCCCTCTCATCAAAACCCACGCATGCCCAAAAAAAACATCCTTTTTATTAGTGTGCGTGAGATAGGAAAACCACATGGAGAGGATAAGGGTTGGAGGTTGAACTTGTTTCAACCTTCCATCTAAATTTGAATTCAAATAAGTAGCTTATCCACTTCCAACTCTAAAACCACCTAAGAAACTCATAGAGGAGCTTCTCATCAGCATGCCCATACCTTGAACCATTCAAAATTGGGTGAGAAAACAAAGGGTGGCATGAGGAATGGATAAGTTAAGGAGGTTGAACTTGTTTCAACCTCCAACTCATTTGAATTCAAATTTAAATGAATTTAATTTGATCCAATACTTAGACCAGGTCAAAGAGAAAAAAAAGAGAGTGCCAATATCAGATATTAGCATGGAGAATGTTCACATAAAACCAAAAAGGGCGTGAGATAAGAGGACATGGCGTAGAGTGATTAAAATTCAAATCTATCATTTGAATTCAAAACTCAAACAATCCCAACCCCATCCAACTTTTGGACCAGGTCAAATACAAGAATAGGGGAGGCGCAAACACTCTTCTGGCATGGAGAAATCCCACGCACATTCCCAATGTGCGTAGAGAAGGAACATGGGTCAAAGTTCAATGCATAGGGAGAAGGAAATTCAAACAAGCTTTAAATTTTGATCAAATTGGTTTCATCCAAACCAATTTATCTTAACCAATTAAAATTAAGATAAATTCAATCAAATTAGGCTTAATCTAATATAATTAATTTATAATCAAATTAAAAATTAATCGAGTCCAACCTCTAATCAAATCAGGATCCATCTCGCTAAGCGATTAGATCATCACATGATCTGATCAAGTCAATTGAATCAAATTCAATTTGACTTGATCAATTTCTCATCGCTCAATCAAATTTAGCTAATCAGCAATCTAATTACTAATTAATTCTTTTATAAATAACTAAATTTCAATCCAATGAGACTTTCAATCAGCCATCAGATCAGGTAAGAACTCCTACTGTGTGATCCCATAGGTTCGAATCCTAAGCCAATAGCATAGGAACTAATTTTCTGTACCAATCGATGTGATCATTTAGCAATGGTACCTGATGTCTGGATAAGTTGAAAAGTTACAAGGCAACAATGATGAACCTATGGCATATGGTTACCGTATAATTCATCTCCTTGACCATGATGCTCATAGGATAATCTAGGATTAACTGTCAATCCTAAAAATTTATCCACATTATATTTCAAAATTCAGCATTCATCATATGAACTATCCCAGTTGAGGATTTGCTAAATTAAAATATAGCGATGCACTTGCTCCAACACTTGGAGGGGTCAATCCCATCTCGACCCATGCATCGATAAGTCAAGTACTTGACTGCACCCAGTAGCCTTCCATCACTAAATTAAAAATTCAGGTAGTTCAGTACCTAAGTATAGTGAGTTGCTTGCAAGTTACTATAGTGATCTCAGGTCTAAGAGATAATATACTCATATCTTTCGTAAGCAACTCTTGGTAGAAAAGAGTTCCACAGTTGGATCACGATCAGTGAAATGTATCCCTATATTTTACCTGCATGCTAAACAGCATTACCATGCTTCTTGGTTAAAAGAACAACCAATATTTATGGCATACAATGACCTACTCTTGATTAATGTTGTCGTCTTAGGTAACAATGAATCATTTGGTCATGATCAGTTTGAGGACTAAATGATAAATCTTTCTTTGTCGAGTCTAAATAGTCCTAAGGACTTCATCACAGAGAGTTCATTACATGAAGATGCACAAAGTGATAAAATTGATAGAATAATAATTTTATTCAATTAAAATTTAAGTATAAATTATATTTAGCTCAACCATCTACAATCTAGATGATTGACTTTAGGATACATTTTTCAACAAATCCTCTTACTCGAATTCCAAAATTTATTTGCCGCTTGCAAACCTTAAGTTCTTTACCCAGGCCTCTATGGATTTGTAACTTTTCTTGATTCTCTTCTATGCACCGGTTATAATGTCTCCAAACTCTAGCTCCTCTAACTACCAATTTTCTAATCTAAAAATTTTTGAATAGGTGAACTTGACCCTACAATTTAATGCAATTGAAATATGATTTGAACCATAAGAAGTAAGGGCATTCTAAAATGAAGCCACGAACAAACCTTCCTACTCTGAAGAGAGAAGAAGTCGATCTAAGTGTGCCATTAAGAGGTCCTCTCTTCAATTACTTCATGTGAATTCACAACCTTTAAGATCCAGATCATTCAATTTGAGCTCATCAATAAAATCCATGAGCATCAAGCTATCATGGAGACATTGAGGGTTATCTTTTCTATCAAACATCCCTTTGGTTAAGTTGAAGTCTGCCCCAAAGCCATGGTCCTCTTAGGATGAGGCGAAGGTTAGCTGACTCCTTAAAGAAAGCTTCATAGAGGTCACCTTAACCAGTCTATAGACAGAGGTTAGACAGATGCTTGAAGTCAATGGAAGGAAACACATCTCCACTGAAAGAGAGAAGGAAAATTTGAAGGAGTTTAAGAGCTCAAAGTTTCTAGAATTCTAGCCTATCAAAAGAACCTAGTAGAGCCATTAGCAGCCAAATAACATCATTCATCCACCTTTGCATCCCCTAATGAAGCAAAGAAATTAAATTAGACGAGGGTGCCACAACTTTAGCCTCCTGAATCAAGATTGTATCATAATTCGAACTGATAATGAGGTTTTTTATTGCTCTTCACTTCTCAGGTGATCCAGACCCTCTAACATTCCAAGACACTAGAACCATTGTACCAACCATTCAGCTTCATTCAGGATAGTGAGATGTAGAACTGAGTAAGCAATACAAACCAGCAACTAAAAATAATCGTTGTCGCCATATAACTATCCCAACATCTAACTGCCACAACTAGCAAAAGACACCTAAGATTGCAAAGAAATCCATCCAAAAGAACATCCACAATATAGATATTGATCAGCGAACAGAGGATACATTCTAAAGTGTCAACATTGAACAAACCACTAAAATAAAAAGTACAAATGGTGCTCCACTAATTATTAAAGAGGAGCAATAAAAGATTGAAAAAAGATGAGTAGAACCAACCAAAACTAATAGTGATCATACACCAAACTTGCAAAATAAAAGCCATCACCCAACAACAAGAGGAACCATTGAACATAAGAATTATCCCAACAAACAAAAAATAGGGAGCCATCCAAGGACATAAGGACCAATCATTAGTCAACATAGAGAGCATTTCTCATCCATATCACTAAAATATGCCATCAGAGCCATAGCTTTGGCAGCTTTATGGTCTACAAGAGTTTCCACAACCTCATGGACCACCTCCTTAGAAAAAGAAAACCCACAAGCTCGCCTCCAATCAAGCATGAGATGATGTGGGAGGGAGCTAAGGGGCTTAATAGATCTAGTTTTGGGAGGTCCTCCTTGGGTACATTTGTTTTTCTTCTTACTAGTCAAAGCCTTGATATTGCCTCCTTCACCACCCCCATAGCCTTCAGGCAAGAGGATATGCTACCACTTGGCGAGACAACCCTCTTCTTGCCCTCCACTTCAGTCAGAGTGGGGGCAAAGTCCAAAGGCTCCTTAGATTGGGAGCCACCGATATCCTCTACTCCACCCATTGTCAAGTTTTCAATAGAGATTGGCTGACAAGGATGAGGAGAAGAAGCTGACTTATGAGTGCATGCCTTCTCTAGAGAATCTCTATTCAAGCCATCAGGCAAATTGCCAACAAGATTAACTTAGATCCCATGGTCAACTATCACATCTACCTAACTGTCAAGTGAGTTTGTCTTCACTAAATCCTCCATAGCTAGTTGAGCCCCGACCATTCCATCATGGATTGAGCTTTGAATCACACCTACCTCCATGTCAACTTCTACACCTAAGTCAAAAGTCTTACCAGCAAAAACATCCAAAGCTGCACTAACATCCAAAGCCATGCCTTTTTCAATACTAGAATTAAAAGGTGCTGGGTCTCCTTTCACAACTCCTATAGATGTCAGTCGATGCTCTTCAACCATTTTATTCAGAGATAAAAGTTATTTGTAGTCACTTCTCCAATGGAGATTCCTTAGTGATAAGATTGCCCAGTGTCCCACTTGGTCATGCCTCATAACTCTATCTATATTGACTCTTAAGGAAGAATTTGAAATGGTGCATTATCAAGAGATAAAAGAGAGTCGTTGGTGCCCGATCCATTCTAAAGACTAAATCTAGATGGATCGATTCCATGAATCCAATCCATGGTCGTAGCTTGAACCATCATCATCTCCAACTCTGGGACCACCATGATCATCTATGAACACATTACCAAGCAAGATGGTTCCCCCACAAAAAATAAATGCTTAAGAAAGGGAGACTCTAGGACCCTTTTCCCCTTGTCCATGGTCTATGGAGGAGCAGCACCCAAGATCCCCTCTTCTTGCATCATAGGAGAGTCCAGAGCTGGCAAGCCTTCTCTCTATCTCTATTGGTGGGTTGTCAACTTGGGGGAGCTCACTAGATCTACCACTTTCAAAAAAAAAATTAGCTGACTGAGGATGATTCGGTCCACCAACCATAGAGTTGGAATCCTATTGAGATAGGAGAATACGAGGAGGCCACTCTACCTCCTAGTCAAGGTGAGGTGACATAGCCGAAGGCAAAGGCCTACTAAAGATTGCATTCCTGATGTTAATCAGGATATGATACTTCACGTCCCCTAATGTCACCATTAATGAGCATGGTATGTCTTCAAGCCTCTTATAGAAAACCAAGATTTCAAAGGTTGATAGGTCTCTTCCAATGAGAGTTTTGTGGTTGCCCACTCTAAGAGACAAAAGCCAGCTATCATTTTTCTCACGGACTCTACATCCTAAGCATGTGGCAGAACACCAAAGAGAACCGATCTCACATGGATCCATAAGTTATATGGTACAACCTAATCTCAGAATGACCATAGTTTTACCAAGAAGAAGAATAAGTAATGTCTTCTCCTTCCAAGTTGGAAGGCCTTTAACAAGATTGCTTGAGAAGGAAACACCATTAAATAAGAGTTGACATCGAAGACGATGAGGTCCCAAGCAAAGAAGTGGTGGAATTATCTCAAAGCCTCACCAACAAGTGAGGGGCCTCGGGGTGGAGTTTCATCTCTCATTGAAGAGATCTAGACTACACCTGTATGAGTAAGCTCATCATACCTCAAATGATGGCAATCTTCAATAAATATGAAAACCAAAGCTTTTTTTGGTCATCCCAAACAAGTCTTCATTCTCTTCTAATATTTTTGCAATAGCTCTATAGGTTTTCGATCTATGTCCAATTTTCCCATGGAGAAAGCAAGTTCTACACTAGCATTTGAAACATCCCAGCTTCCTGCATCATAAATAAGCTCTTGATTTAAAATGATTGCCAAGTCTAGATCATCAGAGAGGATGATTGAAATAGGTGTTTGGCTTGGAAGAGGACTTAATGGCAAAGTAAACACTCATCTTTTGGTTGTTCAAGTTAGGTATACTCATAAATAAATTCCTCTAAGAGCTATGCTTCCTCTGTTTATGAGAAGCATTGACAGAGGAGTTAAAGAACCATCCTGAGTCAGAGCAGGGCTCACCACCTAGCTTGTGTGAGCAAACACTTTGGGCAACCCTCTTACCTAGTAGGATTACATTAGCTCCTACAAGAATGGAAGAAGTACCATGATAAGCCTTTAGCCATTGCCTTCATCTTTCATCTTCTCTTTTTTCCAACCTCAAGTATCCATCAAAATCACTTATGCCATCTCTTTCCCTTCACCCCACTCTAACTCTTCCCCTCCTTTGACCAACAGTTGGGATCCATTTTCTATTGATCTCCCCTCCATTGATCATCTCCTGTCCTTTCGTCGATCTTTCCCTCCTTTCCTACCAAGACCAGTCCCTCTAGTGGCCCAGGCTTGGACCAAATTTTTTAAGCTTGGAGGCTGATCTTGGTCCAATGATAAAAAGAATCAACCTTCAATCTAAGTGGGTTGCTTCCAAGTTTCAGTTATTGATGTTTTGATCCTTTTTTTAATGTTTTTTTAGAGTTCATTCAATACCTAATTAAAGTCTAATAAATTATTTCATAAAAATTCTAACCATCCAGATCAAACTTAATGGTACAGTGACCCTGGATTACCAAGGTCACCTAGTAAATATGAGATGGTTTAGTTGTAATTTGGGTGAATGCTAGAGTTAAAGTACTAAGGAGCTATCCTTTTAGGGTTTTCACTCTCCTCTTCTTTCTCCTAAAATCTCTAATATTCCCTTTTTTTGGCTGTCCACTTGTCCCTCCCATCGCCTCTCATTCACTGATCGAGGCATACATTTGATGCCTATGAGAGGCTATCTCAATACCCTTCTTCACTGTACTGGCCTTGGTTGCTACTTTCTTCATTCAAATATCTTTTTCACCAAATTCAGCTTTCTCCCTTCTCTGCCCACTTTAAGGAAGCATGAGACCGAGTATAAAAGATGCTATAAGTATAAAAAAATTTAACAAGATCACTATGTCAAGATGTTTTTTTATTATAGAAAAGGATGGATGGATTCTTTTATAGATGGTTTTAGTGCAAGAAAAATTATATCCTATGCTTGGTGTACTAGCTTAGTAGTACACTAGGCCAATCATTTTCACTACATGACACACCTAGCCACTTCATCATAAAGCTAAAAAATAGGAGCAGACTCTATCCCCTATTTAGAGGGCATGGAACTCAGGCCACCTCTCTCCCAAGCAAATGGTGACACCCACATCTTGATTTTTTAAGTGAACAACCTTGTATCCTAATCTTTCGAGCAAATGACATCCTCCATAAGTATTACTTACATCCGGCGTCACCACCACCTTCATCCCAATCGTAGGGAGAGGAGCTCCTCCTATGTAGGGGGGATGGAGGAGAGGGGCCATGACCTTTTCATGGTGGGGAGGGGGCATAGGATTGTATTGCTGTTGATGGAGGGGTTGAATGATTAGAGTGAGTTCCAAAACCTGGGGTCCTTCGAGAACCTGCTAGTGTCAACAAACTTTGAGGCTATGGTGTCGATGCTAGTGGTGTAGTATGACAATACGTGAGGCAAAGAACTATTGATCAACATGCTCATGTCCCCCGATAGCCCTGAGAAGCTAGGAAGGCCATTTGGCAATAAGGGCAATTAGTGGGCTAGGATTCCATTTGCTTGGGAAGAGGGGCAGAGTGCTTCACTTCTCTTTTGTTTCCTTGACATTGAGGTGGCCAGCCATGTCATATGGCAAAAGTAACTAGCCCGATGTATCATTAAGCGGAACATTAGGTGTAGAGTATAATTTTTCTCAGTAGAAATGATGGATGGAAAGCATACTCCAACATGTATATTTGTTCAATTTTTTTATTCTTTCGCAAATGAGTAAGATAGATGGTAAATATTTTTTATTCTTTCAAAATAGATAGAAAAAATATTGGATCGATGAAATTTTATTTTTTTTCTTAATTTTTAAATCACCAATTGGAGTAATTGATTAATCTTTTTTTGATTTTACCCCTATTCAAATATATAGACAAGGTGAGGAAAGGGAGGCCTAGGGGAAAAAAAACTTTGGATACCCAATCAAAATTCTTTTTTTTTTATTTGGTATGTTGAAAAGTTTAGGTCACATTCAGTTTCAAATAATAAAAATCTATATCAAAGTTGAATTAAATAGAACTATACACTAGGTATCAAATATTATATTTTGAAGTATTAACCAAGCTAAAAATAATTCATGATTTAGCATATCAAATATGTACAAGGCAGAGGTGGATACAGGGGGGACCAGGGGGTGCCATGGCCCCCCCAAAGGTTGCAAAACTTCATTAATATATATGCCAGTTTAGTATATGGCCTCACAAAAGAATTAAAAAAATTCTCATATGGCCCCATAGTCATTTGAAAAATTATCATATAACCCTTAAAAATAATTTAGTTCTATGAAAATTACCATATGGCCCCCACATAAATAATAAAAAAGTAAAGAAGCTTCTGTGAGAAGTCACTTTGTCTTCCCCTCCGTATATACTATACAAAGTCTTGCTTTTTGGCTTTTTGGATTTTCCTCATTATGGTATCACCATAATAGACGACAACTCTTTCTTTCTTTTATTGGAGATTTGGAGCATCGACTTCATTGCCATTAGAATTTATTGGAGGCATCGACTTCATTGAGTATCTACTTAGAATAAATAATTTTAAAATTATTTTCTTTTATTATATATTAATTCTTAATATTTTTAGGTGCTTTATTTTTCTTACTTTTATTGATTTTAGTTTGGCTGCTGTTACAACAACTTATATGCTACTTTTCAATTATCTTTCTTTGTTGTCATTGATTTTTTTAGGATACATTATACATATTTATTTATTTAAATATTTTTAATGAATGCATTTTTTTAGGTTGAAAGCTGTTTAAGAATAAAACTATTGACTCATTTTTCAAGAGAAAAAAAAAAATATTAATGAAATACAAACTAGTCTACCAATTTTAAATTCAAAGACTAATGTTGAAAATATTGTTGAGCAACCTGTAATGCCTACTATGAAGCAAGCTATTAAGCTACCTTCCAAAGCCATAAAAACTGAACAAGAAAAAATTAATATTACTACTTTAATACGTGATCCTAGAAAATGTCCACCAATTTGGGATTATCCTATAAATCAACAAGATGAAATTCATAGAGCATCTATAAATTTTGGACCATATCAATTTATTATGGATGTGTATCCACTTTCTAGTCAAGAAGATCATCTTCATCGATTTCTAGCTCATTGGTTTAAAAATTTTCCTTGGTTAGAATATTCACATGAAAAAGATGCTACCTTTTGTCTTCCATTCTATTTGTTTGCAAACAATCAAGTCAAAAGCCAGGATCAAATACATTCACTTCAAAAGGATTCAAAAATTGGAAAAAAGTCAACAATAGAAAAGAAAGTGTATTTTTATCTCATATGGGAAAAGAATTCTAATTCTGCTCATAATATTGCCATGAGATTTATGAAGACTTGAAGAATCAATCATGTCATATTGAAAGTGTGATACAGAAATAACTTGCACGACAAATTTTGAGTAATTGATTATGTCTCAAAGCCTCTGTGGATGCTGTTAGATGGTTAACATTTCAAAGTTGTGTTTTTAGAGGATATGATAAAAGCTTGGAATCCAAAAATTGAGGTAATTTTATTCAGATGATAAAGCTTCAGGCTTTTTATAGGGAGAAAGTGAATGAAGTTGTCTTGAAGAATGCCCCTCAAATTACAAAATATACATAAAATAAAATCCATGATGAAATTGGTGATGCAAAAGTTTGTCTAATTGTTGATGAAGCTCGAGGTGAATCTAAAAAAGAACAATTGGCCCTTGTTGTTAGATTTGTAGATATAAGTGGCTTTGTAAAGGAGCAGTTTTTGGATTTAGTTCATGTTAAAGACACGATTGCATCAACTCTTTAGTAGGAGATTTGTTCAATTTTATCTCATCATAATCTCAATATTCAAAGTATTCAAGGTCAAAGATATGATAGAGCTAGTAATATGTATGGAGAGTGGATAGTTTACGGACTTTAATTTTTCAAGAATATCCTTATGCATATTATGTACATTGCTTAGCTCATTAATTACAATTGGCTCTTATTGCTGTAGCTAAAGAAGTAGCTGATATTCATGCATTTTTTAGAAATTTGGATTTTATTATCAATATTGTGAGCTCTTCTTGTAAACATAATGATGAATTACAAGCTACTTATGCCACTGAAATTGCACATTTGGTTACAAATGATGAGATTGAAATTGGTAGAGGAGCTAATCAAATTGGACATTACAGAGAATTGGAGACACTAGATGGAGTTCCCATTTCAATTCAATTTGTAGCCTTTTACAAATGTTTAGTGCAACTGCTTCAGTTCTTGAAAATTTAGCTGTTGAAGGATCTACATACTCTCAATGAGTTGATGCTATTTAAGTCATTGATATTATTTGATTTTGTATTCATTTTACATGTGATGAAAAAAATTATGGGAATCATTGATATACTATGTCATGCTTTGCAACAAAAATCTCAAGATATTTTAAATGCTATGCATGTGGTATCTAGCACAAAATCATTGATTCAGAAGTTAAGAGATGGTGGTTGGGATGCTCTTTTCAAGAATATCAGTTCTTTTTGTAAAAGTCAAAATATCTAGCTTCTTGATATGAGTGCTTTTTTTTTTTGATATAATCTATTCTCATCATCAAAAGGATAATGTGACAGTTGAACACCATTACCATATAGATGTATTTATAACTATGATAGATTATCAATTGAAAAAATTAAATAGTACATTCAGTGAGCAAGCTACAGAGCTTCTTATATTGAGCATAATTTAAGATCCTAAAGATGGCTACAAATCATTCAATTTTGCTGACATATGTCATCTTGTTGAAAAATTTTATTCTTCAATTTTTTTTAAGCAAGAAAAGATTCATTTGAGATATCAATTATAACATTATGAGCTTGATGTACCCACACTTTCAAAATTGTAGAATTTGTCTATTATTGCTGACTTATATCAAAAATTGATGGAGATTGGAAAATCAGAAGTTTATCTTTTAATTGGTAGATTTTTTCGGCTTGTTTTGACTCTTCCTGTGTCAACATCAACTACAAAACGAGCTTTCTTGACAATGAAGATTATTAAAATAAGGCTCTACAATAAGATATGGAAGATGATTTTTTTATAGATTATATGATAATCTACATTGAAAAAAAAATTACTGAAAAATTTACTACAGATATGATAATTGATGACTTTTACTCCGTGAAGCAACACTTAGCACATCTTAAAAAGTGAAGGTATGTATTTGATTTTGTTAAATATTTGATAATGTTAACTACATACTTTTATATACTTGAGAAATGTACATCATGTTGATTATGATTTAATTTCGTTATATATATACTATACATATTAGTTAGAATTTATTGTTTTTAAGAAATTTTTAAGTCTTATAATATTTAGTTCTTAGGCCCCTTAAGATAGATTTTTTGGCTCCACCCCTGGTGCAAGAAGAACTTTCTTCTTCAATCTCAATTGCATAGTTCCCAAATTACTGCAGTGTTTTATTTGTAGCTTGTAATTATAGGGATAAGCCCGAGAAAATGCAAATTTTTGTTTGCATTATAGGTAAACTTGATGCTATACTATATGTAACTTTAAAATTTAATATACATAGAGGTATTATATAAGTTTTGGGTTTAGGTATTGAGTTGCAAACAGCTAGCTTAAGTTTAACATGATTCTTATGTAAAAAATTAGTGACCTCTGTAATATTGGTCCACCTTACTTAAAATGCTGATTGGGTCAAGCAGGGCGCGAGCTGGCTACCTAGGACTTCATAATTGCACTTGCTACTTTGCCAACATTCTTTCTTCCAATTTTGTCTCCAAACTATTTTAAATGATTCTAATCAGAGGCAATGTAACCCCAATTAATTGATAAGGATAGATCAGAACCATCCATTGTCCTTTTATCTTTATTTTGTCACACATATTGCACTTAGTGACATCTATTATATTTCAAGCATGTTTGGTTAGAGAGTGTTGGATACTGGAATGAAAATAAAAATGGATGACTCTGATTTTAACTATTTCGTTAGGATTTCCCATTTTCATTTTAATTTTGGGGGAATAGGAACAATCCAATCATCCCAAATCCAACAATCCCTACTTTCTTTTAGGACTCAAATTCTATTCCAACTCTAATTTTGATTTTTGTCATCAGCCAAGCATATCAAATGATATGGCTAATCCAATTTTTATCTATTTCAATTTCGATTTCATTTGCAAACCAAGCACACCCTCAATTCCAACTCTATTAGAAGTCTGGATTGCAAATAGGGTAGGCTTTATATATGTGCTAATTGGTGTTATCGATAGGATCATTTTGGACAACTATCCAAGTTTGCCATTAGGTGTTAGCTTGAAAGGTTTTATCTGGGGGTATAATCAAGCTAAGTTAAGTTTAGTAGCAAGATACTAGAAGTTGGATTTGATTAAAAATATTCAGGTTTGAAATTTGTCTTAAGATTGATGAGCTATAATATCTAAACTCAAACTTAACCAAATATACGTACATAATACTTAAGACCGGTTAGACTCTATCTGAATATCAACCAAATTATACTTAAGTCAGAATTTGAGCTCAAATTTAAATTTTTATTATAATTAAAAATATAATTAAAATAAAATAAAATAATATATGATATTTAAGATCTTAAATTAATAATATATATTATAATAAAATATAATTTTATTAAGAAAATATGCAATCAACTAGGCTCGTGCTGTTCTGAGTTATGGTCGAGTGCGGCATGAGCAGCTCAGGTTGGTTGTTTCCCGAGCAAGAGACCAACGATTTCCTGGAAACAGCGACGTTTAAAAGCGCCCAACTTTAGCTTGGGGGGGAAGAAAGCAAGGGCGGAGGATGCCTGCGACACCACCTCATACAACTCATTATTTGCCGGCCTTTCGCCTCCGAGCCGGGCCCCAGCCGAACTCCAGCTCCTAGCTGGAATTTTCCCGCCTACGATTCCTTCATCTAATGGAGAAAGAAGAGCGGACTTTAAACACCATTTTATGATCCCCTTTTCTATCGATCATCTCACTCTGCTAAAGCACTACTGGAGGGCTGGCAAGGTATGCTAAGATTACTGCTAGAAATGAGCTGGAGAGAGAGAGCCATAAGTTATGGCACATTTTTGCGATGCTATTTTCGAGTTATTTTGCGTATATTGCGATTTTTTATTTTTTTGACTTCTAGCATTTCTTTGATATTCTTTCTGGATATTCTTAATGATGGATCATGGAATATGATGGGGAAGCCCACTATGGCATTGAAGGGTTATTTGTTTTTTTAAATTTTTTCCCTATTTTGTTTTGAATTTGGAGCCCGAAGCTAAAATAGAAAGCTGGAAGAGAGGATGGATTAAGAATATCTTGGTAGGTGAATAACTTGGGGGCATGGGTTCTTAATTTTACATGTACATATGGGTAGGTTTGAGAATTGGTACTCAAGAATTAAGGGTTTTCAAGAACTACAGAGTTACAGATTTTGATGTCACATTTGCTTGATTGGTTCTTAATAGAAGCTTTTTTGTGATTTTGTCAGCACCAGCTGTTAATGCCTTTGTTTTTCTGGGTCTTTCCTCCGTTTCTTGTTTGTATTTGATGAAATTGGATAGCAGAATACCAAATTTAGCATCTCGGCAAATGTCTCGTGTGCCATCTCGCCGCTTCTTGTTTGGCATGATGAATAGGATGTCTACAGTTGATGAGAAGGATGGTTATTGTTGATGCAGAATCTAGTCGTCGTCGGAATCTGCTGGAGCGGAGGTGGACGAGGTCGCCGTCGGGACCTACAAAACAAAATTCCGTCCGGAGCCGGTGGGGGTGGCTCCGGCAGGACTCTTCGATGATCAAGTCAGTTCTGGCCAACAGGAATGGAGTGCTTGAAAATTAGTTCCAGAGAAGAAAAAGAGAGCTTAGAGTTTAGAGATCAGAGGTTAGAGTTAGTGTATCAGGAGGGTCCTTTTTATAAGCGGAACTTGATGGTGACAGCTGTAGCCACATGCTGGCAGGCCGCTCGAGGTCCGACGGAGTCAGTCCCAGGAGAAGGCGCCGTCTGCAGCGGGTTGATGGTGACAGCCATCGCCGCCTGGTAGCGAGTCGCTGTCGCTTGCGGCGGACTGATGGTGATGGCTGCAGCTGTCTTGAAACTGAGCCGCTTGGGGCCGAATGAAGGGTTGAAGGATTTTGACGTGTACCCATTTCGGAGGAGTTCGGACTCCTGAAGAGGAAGCTCGGAAGGAGTTCGACTCCCGTAGGCGTCTGGCTGGAGGTGCTTGGCTAAGGCTCGATCGTCGGGGAGTTCGGTAGGAGCTCGACCGGCCGAAAGGGGTATCTGGAAGGAGTCCGGCTCCTGAAGAAGTTCGATCGAAGGATGTCTGGGATGAGTCCAGCTCCCGAAGAAGTCCGACTGAAGGGAAAGCTTGGAGGGAGTTCAGCTCTTGCAAGCGTCTGGCTGGAAGGGTGCGGAGAGAGTTCGGCTCTCGTGGGAGTCCGACTGAAGCTCGGCCGCTGAGGAGTTCCGCTAAAGCCCGACCGCTGGGAGTCCAAGGAGCTCGACCGCTAAGTAGTTCGGCCGGCTGAAGGGGTTCGAAGGAGCTCGGCCGCTGAGGAGTTCGGCTGGTTGAAGGGGTTCAGTCCGGCCGCTGGGAGTCCGAAGGAGCTCGGCCGCTGAGGAGTTCGACCGGCTGAAGGGGTTCGGCTAAGATCCGTCCGTTGAAGCTCTTCCGCGGCTACTAGTTGCATTAGGTAGAGCATCGAACTGGACTTCGGTAGGAGCGGGGTTTATCCCCAACAATAGTCCCCCCACTTCCAAGTTCGAAACTCGAAGGGAGTACAGAAAAGGCGACTGCCGAAGTTCTCTTCCGGGCTTCGTGCTGGTTCAAGTCGAAGTTCGAGGAAGATCTGATCTGCGGCTGGGGTTGACGCGGTCGCTTGGGAGAGATCTTATCTCTGTCCGAGGTCGTCCCGAGCGCTCTGGCCGAGGTGGTCTCTTGATTTTATCTCTGGCCGAGGTTGGCTTGAGCGACCTGATCGAGGTTGGCTCGGGCGCTCTGGCTGAGGCTGATGGAGATCCTGTCTCCCGTAGACTTCGGAGCTTGAATTTAGACTTTGCTCACGTTAGGACGAGGTTCTCCTCCTGTTCCTAACGGGCTGTGGAGGCACATGCGGACCGTCGTCCGAGCCTCTCTCCCCATCTCGTCTAAGGTGAACGAGGCCTTCGACTTTGCTCGCGTTAGGACGAGGTCCTCCTCCTGTTCCTAACGGGCTGTGGGGGCACATGCGGACCGTCGTCCGAGCCTCTCCCCCCATCTCGTCTAAGGTGAACGAGGCCTTCGACTTTGCTCGCGTTAGGACGAGGTTCTCCTTTTGTTCCTAACGGGCCACTTTCGCTCATTTCTTTCCTACCATCATGTAATCCTTGCACCAGAAAACAATAATGCTGAGCGAAGGAGTTTTAAAGGAATTCTACTGATAATACATCCTCAGGTTTTCTGAGTTTCAAGGTCGGGGAAGCACTATCCCTCTGAGCTTCTTCAGGCGATAAGTTTTGGACCGGATGACCTCCACCACTTCATACGGACCTTCCCAATTTGGGGTGAGCTTTCCTTGACTCTGAGGCTGAGTGACAGCGGCTCGCCGGAGCACTAAGTCCCCCACTCTGAACGTCTTGTTTTTAATTCTGGAGTTGTAGTACCGAGCCACCTTCCGTCTGTAGGCTGCCATCCGGACGCGGGCTTCCTCCCTTTTTTTTTTGAGAAGGTCGAGGTTGACTCTGAGGTCCTGGGGATTGTGCCGCTCGTTGAAGCCCACGACTCGTGCAGACGGAAGCTTGAGCTCGACCGGGATAACTGCCTCAGTGCCGAAGGCCAAGACGAAGGGTGTTTCTTCGATTGGCACCCTCTGAGTAGTTCGGTATG
>QRFJ01000075.1:1764927-1877997 GCA_006176705.1 Cocos nucifera
TCTCTCTCAGAGCTCCTTTGCCGTAGTTTCTGTGCAAACCTCAGGAAAAACCTAATCGGCCAAGTATATCTGAATTGTGCTAAAAGTAATTTCCTCCAACTCTTTCCAATCCTCAGTACTGATCTTTTTCGATCTTTCTTTTGTCAAGATCTTGTAGATCCTTTGCTGAACCAACAAGTCCTTCATTCTTTGCTGCCATAGAGTAAAGTTCCTCTTGCCATCGAACTTCTCAAAATTCACCTTGAATCTACTTGATCCCATGACTTTAAACAAGTCAAGAATAGATCCCTAACACCCTTCACGATCTTACACACCAGCAAAACTATCCTTCAAAGAAGATCTAACTAGCCCTAGATTCTCTTTCCAAACTTCTATACCATCGTTTCTCTTTGTAAATAATCTCCACCTCAATCTAGAGACAACCACGAAGCAAACTAAAAGTTTTAGGATAAAATCTGGTGCAATAGATCCTGGATGTAGTAAATCCTAGGTGTCTTCCTTCCTTCTATGCAACACTGCTCTGATACCAAATCTCGATAATGCGCTCTCTTCCCACATGGATCGACGTGGCCGTCGGTAATTAGCCAAGCAACAAAAAAGTACTTCTCAGAGATTTAATATAGAAGCATGATCAAATAATTCAAGGAATAGAGAAGAAGGGAGAAAGAGATTACCAAAAGAAAAGAGCTTTTATTCAGTATATTTCAACATCATTTACAATCTTGACATGTTTCTAGTATATATACTTTACAAAGGATCAAGCCCAAGCTCATAGAAAAACTCTCCAAATCCAAATAATCTACGTACATAAAATAATAACCCATGAAAACTGAACCGACCCAGTTTCAAACTGAGCCGACTAAAAGACTGAGCCGATCCAATTGTGTACCATGCCAACAGCAAAATGAGCCGACCTAGTTGTATACTATGCCAATAGTCCGAAAATGCTGCTTTCTATCTGGATTTTTTTTTGAAACCTAGCCGACCTAGCCCAGTTCTCATCTGAGCCGACCCAGTTTCTGAACTTTACTATTGAGACTCATTCTTCTTCTGGCTCGCTTTCATCTTTTCATGACATGTCTTCTCATATTTTTAAGACTTAGAAGTGCCACTTCTAAGCTCACACAGGGGGCAGCGGTCAGGGAGGGCAAAGGGTGGGTGGTCGAATGGCGGTCGAGGATGCTGGGGGCGGGCGGAGGCGACATGCGTGGAGTCTCACCAGCGATGGAGAGGAGGGGAGAGAGAGAAAGAGCGCGCACAGAAGAAAAAAAAATTGAGAATTTTTAACTTAACCTATGATGATGATTTTTGATCCACTGCCATAGATCTATGGCAGCGATTACTGAAAACCACTGCAATAGTTCTAAGACAGTGGTTTCATAATCGCTGCCATAAATTTATAGCAGCGATTTTCAGTAACCGCTACCATAGATTGAAAATAATTTTTTTCTTATTTTTTTCTAAATATTATATAATTTTAAAATTTAATGTCTATCTTCATCATTCATTATCTAAATAATTATCATTAGAGTATCATCACAAAAAATAACCTCGATCCGATGGCCCTAGCTTCATCGATCAGAAAAATTCGATTTCGACGATCACGAACGATGATGCAATGACTAATAGATGAAGATCTTTAATCGATTCAAAAATCTGTAATAATGATCTCGATGATATTTGTAGCATACTATCAAATTTTTACTTCAAACGGATATCATTATCATATCAATTTAGTATAGAATGATTTCGATCGTTAAATTAGAAATAAATGATCAAAGGGCTAAACGACATCCAATTATGAGATAATTTTTTAGTTAAATGATCTTTATTATAATTTTAATCATTTTATATGGTGATGATAGTAAAATTTAAATTAATTTCATATGAACTATTCATGTTAAGCAGATATTGCAAAAGCACGAGCACATGCATATAACAACTAACGGAGTTCAAGAATAATTATCAGATGACGTATAGTTTTAGATCATTTTTACTCTCATGAGTTGAATTTTATAATCACCACCATAAAAAATAATTAAAATAGTAGCCAAGATCATTTATAAAAAAAATTATTTCATAATCGGATGCCGTTTGATCCTTTGATCACTCATTTATCATTTAACGGTCGAAATTAATCTATAGTAAATTGACCAAGATAACAATATCCGATTGAAGTAAAACTTTGATAGTATGCTATAAACATAACTGAGATCATCATTGCAGATTTTTGGACCTATTGAAGGTCTTCATCTATCAGATCATCGCATCGTTGTTCGTGGTCGTCGAAATCAAATTTTTCTGATTGATGAAGCTAAGACCATCAGATTGAGGTGATCTTTTGCAATGATACTCTAATGATAACTATTTAAATAATGAATGATCAAGATGGATATTAAATTTTAAAATTATATAATATTTAGAGAAAAATAAGAAAAAAATATATTACAATGGTTACAAATAACCACTGCCAGAGATCAACGTATAGCAGCGGTTATAAAGAACCGCTGCTATAGGTCCGATCTATGGCAACAGTTATTCTAACCACTATCATAGATCAGACCTATGGCAGCAGTTACAAAGAACCGCTATCATAGATCAAATCTATGGCAGCGGTTAAAAGGAATCGCTACCATAGGTAGACCATGGCAGCAATTTCTTATAACTGCTGCTATAGGTCGGTCCTATAACAGCGGTTCTTTGTAACCACTGTCATAGATTTTATTGTAGTAATTTCAAAAATTACTGTAATAGTATACGCTGTCGTAGACTCTTTTTGTAGTAGTGTCTATACCTAGTCTAGTCATGCATCTCATACACTATAGATCTAAATTATTTAATTTTTAATTTTTTGATTTTACATCTAATCACATCTGATGTAATATCTAAAATTTTTTAATATTAGATCATAAATAAAAATAAAATTAGATCTAAAATAGATCTATAGAACTGCTAACGCAGTTCTGATACTAGTTAAAAAAAAATTCTATTTTTACCATAGGATCGTTCAGATCTGATTGGATCTGAAGAGATATTTTAAAAAAAAATTAAAAAGTTTTAATCTGATCTAAGACATCTTAGATCTAATCCTATAGATCTGATATTAAAATTAAAAATTAAAATTAAATTTGATTTAATTTTTTTTATCTTGGTTGGATAAACAGCTTTTATCTTGTCGATGATCTATTATCACCCAAGATTCTGGATGTAGCCATGCAATTGCTTGGCCTCTACTGGAGTCCACTCGGGTAGGATCTGGACACACTCTTTTTATAGATCTAATCTCAAAAGATTAGATTTGGATCTGATTTGTGAAGTCTTCAAACAAATTTTGAAGGCAGCACCCTGTCTCTTGATCTAGATCGTCCTGTCTTATTTTATCTTCAGCTTTTCTCAACTTTTGACAACTAAAACCTCACCAACTATGGTGTGGACGTGGAGAAGAGAGGAAGGAGCTCTAGATGGGGCATAGAGGAGGTTTATGGCAGCAGCATATGGGCATGGTGATCAAAGGATTAAAGCCCTAGGGTGTAAGGTCTTTAGATAGACTCCTACACCATCTTAGAGTCTCATTTCATCAAGCAATCAAATTGCTTGCTAACTTAGGACTCTAAAGCTGATAGCCCACATCCCCAACTTGATTTCTATCAAGTTTGGTTGACAAAAACACCTCCAAAGGTGGCGTTATGAAGGGATAAGGAAGAGTCCAAGGCGCCTAGGACTCTTCCCTCAAGAGTTTGATCCAAATCAAACTCTATCTTAACCCAATATAGGCACCTCCAAAAATCACCAAATTTGGCACACCCAAAGCATGACTCGAGCCTTAAATTAGAGGAAAAGAGTTTCTAAAAAATTTTCTAGAAAGCTCTGATCCTATGACCCTCAATTCTTTTAATTGGGTCAACTATTGACCTAAGTCCAATTGCATTTTAGAATAGATTTATTACTAGAATTAATTTAACTTGGACAAATTTCAGCTAGATGAAAATAAATCCATTTACAATCCAGGGATGAGTGAAATCAAATTTGACTCAATAGAGATAGATCAAAAAAACTACAGAAGGAGAATGTCAAATTTAATTATGTGCTAGCATGATTTTCTTGAACTTGATTGGATCTAATTCAAATCAATCGAACCAAGTAAGCCCAATTGATCACATCCAGATCTAAATTCTTATTTGTATGATCTAGTTAGATTCAGTTCCATATGGTAAGAAAATATATCATGATCTCTATCATAAATATTATCAAAATACTTTTCGATGGATCAGAACTTTTTTAATTTATACAATTAGAATGATCGATCATCAAAATCATTCTAGTTGCTCCCAAAATCTATCAGTGATACCTAACAGTATATGGTGGCAACCCATCAGAATTAAAAATAAATCTTCCGGTATAGCTACCTGTGTGATTGGGTTCTTCTATCTTGAGCTCCGATAGGATTAGGGTTAAGGTGAACTTGTCAAACCTAACATCTATCATATGAATTAATCATTCAATTCAAGTTCGATGTGAAATTCTAATAGAAACTCTTTCTATCATCTTCATACTGCCATGGCCATGGGCTTAAGGACTCGATCTCATGATCATCATAGGGCTACTCATCTACTGAGATAGATAGATCCTCTATTGGTGCAATCCAATTTCTATAATGAACATGCTATAGCTAACATACATCTCAGAATTTTGAATGGCTAGGAGATCGAGTTATGGTGTAGTCAAACTATAACACCCTCAAGGTGAACTATCGATGCACCTCAGATCAATGAATCAGATACACCACTGCAACATCGAGCTAATTATCGATGAGAAGGTAGACTCCCATATGACTGCTCGAGGTGGTCATGCTTAGTATCCTCATTCTCTAATAAGTACTTGCACTCTTACTCTAGTATCTCCATACCATAGACTCAAGACTCATCTATCCTAAGAAAGTGATCGTATACCAACCTTCTAGATCGATCACCATCCTCATGATGTTCCTATGGTCTGAAGCAATTTATGAGTTAATTATGAAAATTCATATCTTAAATTTTTAACTCTTGAAAATATGAATTGTCATTACCATTAACTCATAGGTTGTATCACAGATACTTTAAATACATACGCTATGATAGAAAATAACTCTTTTATTAATTTATAGTCAAAATTATAAAATTATTTCTAGAAGTGTATTATAAGTGTTTAGCCAATCTAGCTTCTAGGGCACACATCTGACACCTTCCTCAGTTGGATCCTATCAAGATTCAAATTTTTAAAATGAGGAAGCGTGATTCGAAAATTAGGAGATTTTTGTAACCTTCTCTATCTAGATGTTGCGATTTTCTTCCTCATTTTGATTTTCCTTTATCTAGATATCATGATCTCCTTTCTTGTTTGGATTCTATCAAGAATTCAAAATTTTAAAATAAGGAAGCACGATTCAAAAATCAGGGAATTTTCATAACCTCCTTTATTTGGATGTTACAATCTACTTTCTCGTTTTGATCCTCCTTTATTTGGATGTTGTAATCTCCTTCCTTGTTTCAATCATGTCAAAAATTCAAATTTTTAAAATGAGAAAGTGCAATTCAAAAATTAGGAGATTTCCATAACCTTCTTCATCTGGATGTTGTGATCTCCTTCATCATTTGAATCCTCCTTTATCTGGATGTTGCAATCTCCTTCTTCATTTGGATCTTATGAAGAATTCAATGTTTTAAAATGTGGAAGCGCAATTCAAAAATCATGGGATTTCTATAACCTCCTTCATCTAGATGTTGCAGTCTTCTTCCTTGTTTGGATCTTACTTCATCTGTTTATTGCGATCTCCTTTCTCATTTGGATCCAGTCAAGAATTCAAATTTTTAAAATAAAAAAGTATGATTTAGAAATCAAGAGATTTTCGTACCTTTCTTTATCTAGATGTTACAATCTTCTTCCTCATTTGGATCTTCCTTTATCTGAATGTCGTGATCTCCTTACTTTAGATCATAAGCCTCGCTAGACCAGGATAGCTTGGAGGGCGCTAACCAATCTGAAAATGGCTGACCTCGATCTAATTGACGTCTGACCAATCTAGAGATGGTTGACTTGGACTTGGTTGACGTCCGATTGATCTGGAGATGGTCAGCCTAGACTTGGTTGATGTCTAGCCGATCTCGTCTTTAGGAACTCGGTAGTGTTGGAGCAACATGACGAAGTTCTTTTGATAGGATGCTTACTTCTTTCCATAAATAGGCTTGTGCCCTTCCTCTAGCATCATTTTTTTGCTACAAAAATTTATCTTGGGTCGGATTGGCTGGAGGTGGTCAACGATGGTAGATCAGCGATAGCAAGATGGTGGCGATAGGACCTAAAAAATAAGTCTCCGGACCAAAGTTGGCTTTAATGGGAATCCTTCAATACTCAAGTCAGAGATGCAAAACAAGTAGTAAGGAGAAAGTATTTTGGGAGAAAAGTATTTTCGGGGGTTTCCTATGGGCCTTTATTTATAAGTAGAGGTTGAAAAACCACGAGGAAGATGAATCAAGAGGTTAGCCTTGACTTATTGGGCGAAAAACGCTTGTTGTCTCTTACTTTATCTAGAGAGAGATATTTGTTATCTCCTACCTCATCAGGAATGCCGGCTTGGAAAGAATTGATGGTTAGCCCTACTCTATTGGGTGAGATATGCTGATTATCGTATTCCTTATCTGCTCATGGTAGGTTGATATGTAGATTTTGAGACATTTCTAGCTGATGTAAATCAAATATAATATTTTTTAATATATCAACTTAGGTTGGTCATCTTCAAGGTTGGATCGGGCCTAACTTTTCTATGCATTGACTTTAATCGGGAAAAAAATTTTCTACCCACATGAATATCCTTTTTTTTTTCGTTTCATGCGAGGTTTTAAATTTCTTTTCACCGATATTATCCGTTTTCCTTGAGGGGGTTATAAAGATTTGAAAACAGCGGAGATTTGAGAAAGAACAAGTGTGTGAGAAAGTGTAATTGAAGGTTCTTCGGGTGCTTTTTATATAAGATGAGAGTTGACATCAGCTACGAAATAAAACAGATGTGCATCTTAACTATTCGGTAATTGCCTGTGCGTTACACATGTTGAGGGTTTAACTGTACACAATCGTGGGTCAAGCTGTAACCACCGTCCATTGGAAAAGATTTAAATGATTTCATGGTATCTTTATTGCTGGTCTTGTAACGAGCTACCATTGGTCAATTGGATGATAATTGCAGAGGTCGGATTTGAGGCATATCGAACTCCATATTAGGGTTCTAGGTGATGGTAGACTCCAACCAAACAACCAGTGTAACTATTTTTCTTTAAAAGATCCATTCTTTGTCAGATAAATAATTTATCTAAAAATCTATATTTTTCTAAATAAATATTTTTTAAATAATATTTAAATAAAAAAATAATTTATCTATATTTTTTTTATATATATAAAAAATTATTTTAAAATCTATTACTAATATTTTTTTATATTACTATTTTTTAAAATAAATTATTAAAATTTATTTATATTTTTTATAAAATCTCTTATACTTTTTAGATTTAAAAAAAATAGATAACTAATTTATTGAGCATTGAATGATATGAACGTAGAAAATGAAGATGGAGCATCTTAGGTATAAATTTAAATACCTATACTAATAAAAAAATAATTTAGTCATCTCCTAGGTAGATAATTTTTTTTTTTATGAATAAATGTTATCAAAAAAATAATTTTTTTGAATATAATAAAAGAACTGCAAATTTTTGTTTGCATTATAGGTAAACTTGATGCTATACTATATGTAACTTTAAAATTTAATATACATAGAGGTATTATATAAGTTTTGGGTTTAGGTATTGAGTTGCAAACAGCTAGCTTAAGTTTAACATGATTCTTATGTAAAAAATTAGTGACCTCTGTAATATTGGTCCACCTTACTTAAAATGCTGATTGGGTCAAGCAGGGCGCGAGCTGGCTACCTAGGACTTCATAATTGCACTTGCTACTTTGCCAACATTCTTTCTTCCAATTTTGTCTCCAAACTATTTTAAATGATTCTAATCAGAGGCAATGTAACCCCAATTAATTGATAAGGATAGATCAGAACCATCCATTGTCCTTTTATCTTTATTTTGTCACACATATTGCACTTAGTGACATCTATTATATTTCAAGCATGTTTGGTTAGAGAGTGTTGGATACTGGAATGAAAATAAAAATGGATGACTCTGATTTTAACTATTTCGTTAGGATTTCCCATTTTCATTTTAATTTTGGGGGAATAGGAACAATCCAATCATCCCAAATCCAACAATCCCTACTTTCTTTTAGGACTCAAATTCTATTCCAACTCTAATTTTGATTTTTGTCATCAGCCAAGCATATCAAATGATATGGCTAATCCAATTTTTATCTATTTCAATTTCGATTTCATTTGCAAACCAAGCACACCCTCAATTCCAACTCTATTAGAAGTCTGGATTGCAAATAGGGTAGGCTTTATATATGTGCTAATTGGTGTTATCGATAGGATCATTTTGGACAACTATCCAAGTTTGCCATTAGGTGTTAGCTTGAAAGGTTTTATCTGGGGGTATAATCAAGCTAAGTTAAGTTTAGTAGCAAGATACTAGAAGTTGGATTTGATTAAAAATATTCAGGTTTGAAATTTGTCTTAAGATTGATGAGCTATAATATCTAAACTCAAACTTAACCAAATATACGTACATAATACTTAAGACCGGTTAGACTCTATCTGAATATCAACCAAATTATACTTAAGTCAGAATTTGAGCTCAAATTTAAATTTTTATTATAATTAAAAATATAATTAAAATAAAATAAAATAATATATGATATTTAAGATCTTAAATTAATAATATATATTATAATAAAATATAATTTTATTAAGAAAATATGCAATCAACTAGGCTCGTGCTGTTCTGAGTTATGGTCGAGTGCGGCATGAGCAGCTCAGGTTGGTTGTTTCCCGAGCAAGAGACCAACGATTTCCTGGAAACAGCGACGTTTAAAAGCGCCCAACTTTAGCTTGGGGGGGAAGAAAGCAAGGGCGGAGGATGCCTGCGACACCACCTCATACAACTCATTATTTGCCGGCCTTTCGCCTCCGAGCCGGGCCCCAGCCGAACTCCAGCTCCTAGCTGGAATTTTCCCGCCTACGATTCCTTCATCTAATGGAGAAAGAAGAGCGGACTTTAAACACCATTTTATGATCCCCTTTTCTATCGATCATCTCACTCTGCTAAAGCACTACTGGAGGGCTGGCAAGGTATGCTAAGATTACTGCTAGAAATGAGCTGGAGAGAGAGAGCCATAAGTTATGGCACATTTTTGCGATGCTATTTTCGAGTTATTTTGCGTATATTGCGATTTTTTATTTTTTTGACTTCTAGCATTTCTTTGATATTCTTTCTGGATATTCTTAATGATGGATCATGGAATATGATGGGGAAGCCCACTATGGCATTGAAGGGTTATTTGTTTTTTTAAATTTTTTCCCTATTTTGTTTTGAATTTGGAGCCCGAAGCTAAAATAGAAAGCTGGAAGAGAGGATGGATTAAGAATATCTTGGTAGGTGAATAACTTGGGGGCATGGGTTCTTAATTTTACATGTACATATGGGTAGGTTTGAGAATTGGTACTCAAGAATTAAGGGTTTTCAAGAACTACAGAGTTACAGATTTTGATGTCACATTTGCTTGATTGGTTCTTAATAGAAGCTTTTTTGTGATTTTGTCAGCACCAGCTGTTAATGCCTTTGTTTTTCTGGGTCTTTCCTCCGTTTCTTGTTTGTATTTGATGAAATTGGATAGCAGAATACCAAATTTAGCATCTCGGCAAATGTCTCGTGTGCCATCTCGCCGCTTCTTGTTTGGCATGATGAATAGGATGTCTACAGTTGATGAGAAGGATGGTTATTGTTGATGCAGAATCTAGTCGTCGTCGGAATCTGCTGGAGCGGAGGTGGACGAGGTCGCCGTCGGGACCTACAAAACAAAATTCCGTCCGGAGCCGGTGGGGGTGGCTCCGGCAGGACCCTTCCGACGATCAAGTCAGCTCTGGCCAACAGGAATGGAGTGCTCGAAAATGAGTTCCAGAGCTTAAGAAAAAGAGAGCTTAGAGCTTAGAGATCAGAGGTTAGAGTTAGCGTATCAGGAGGGTCCTTTTTATAAGGCGGAGCTTGATGGTGACAGCTGTAGCCGCATGCTGGCAGGGCCGCTCGAGGTCCGACGGAGTCAGTCTCAGGGGAAGGCGCCGTCTGCAGCGGGTTGATGGTGACAGCCATCGCCGCCTGGTAGCGGGTCGCTGTCGCTTGCGGCGGACTGATGGTGATGGCTGCAGCTGTCTTGATACTGAGCCGCTTGGGGCCGAATGAAGGGTTGAAGGATTTTGACGTGTACCCATTTCGGAGGAGTTCGGACTCCTGAAGAGGAAGCTCGGAAGGAGTTCGACTCTCGTAGGCGTCTTGCTAGAGGTGCTCGGCTAAGGCTCGGTCGCTGGAGAGTTCGGTAGGAGCTCGGCCGGCCGAAAGGGGTATCTGGAAGGAGTCCGGCTCCTGAAGAAGTCGATCGAAGGATGTCTGGGATGAGTCCAGCTCCCGAAGAAGTCCGGGACTGAAGGGCTCCTGAAAAGCTTGGAGGGAGTTTGACGGAAGTTCGACTCTTGCAGGCGTCTGGCTGGAAGGGCTCGGAGAGAGTTCGGCTCTCGCGGGAGTCCGACTGAAGCTCGGCCGCTGAGGAGTTCCGGCTAAAGCCCGGCCGCTGGGAGTCCAAGGAGCTCGACCGCTAAGCAGTTCGGCCGGCTGAAGGGGTTCGAAGGAGCTCGGCCGCTGAGGAGTTCGGCTGGCTGAAGGGGTTTGGTCCGACCGCTGAGGAGCCGACCGAGGGACCGCTGGGAGTCGGCGAACAACCACTGGAGCTCGGCCGCTGCCCGGCATCTTTGGAGTTCGGCCGGCTGAAGGGGTTCGGCTAAGATCCGTCCGTTGAAGCTCTTCCGCGGCTACTAGTTGCATTAGGTAGAGCATCGAACTGGACTTCGGTAGGAGCGGGGTTTATCCCCAACAATAGTCCCCCCACTTCCAAGTTCGAAACTCGAAGGGAGTACAGAAAAGGCGACTGCCGAAGTTCCTCTTCCGGGCTTCCGTGCTGGTTCAGATTGAAGCTCGGGAAGGTCTCGTCTCCAACCAAGTTGATCTGAAGTCTGAAGTCCGGGAAAGATCTCATCTTCAGCCGGGTTGTAGATCGCGGTCGCTTGGGAGAGATCTTATCTCTGTCCGAGGTCGTCCCGAGCGCTCTGGCCGAGGTGGTCTCTTGATTTTATCTCTGGCCGAGGTTGGCTTGAGCGACCTGATCGAGGTTGGCTCGGGCGCTCTGGCTGAGGCTGATGGAGATCCTGTCTCCCGTAGACTTCGGAGCTTGAATTTAGACTTTGCTCACGTTAGGACGAGGTTCTCCTCCTGTTCCTAACGGGCTGTGGAGGCACATGCGGACCGTCGTCCGAGCCTCTCCCCCATCTCGTCTAAGGTGAACGAGGCCTTCGACTTTGCTCGCGTTAGGACGAGGTTCTCCTCCTGTTCCTAACGGACTGTGGGGGCACATGCGGACCGTCGTCCGAGTCTCTCCCCCCATCTCGTCTAAGGTGAACGAGGCCTTCGACTTTGCTCGCGTTAGGACGAGGTTCTCCTTTTGTTCCTAACGGGCCACTTTCGCTCATTTCTTTCCTACCATCATGTAATCCTTGCACCAGAAAACAATAATGCTGAGCGAAGGAGTTTTAAAGGAATTCTACTGATAATACATCCTCAGGTTTTCTGAGTTTCAAGGTCGGGGAAGCACTATCCCTCTGAGCTTCTTCAGGCGATAAGTTTTGGACCGGATGACCTCCACCACTTCATACGGACCTTCCCAATTTGGGGTGAGCTTTCCTTGACTCTGAGGCTGAGTGACAGCGGCTCGCCGGAGCACTAAGTCCCCCACTCTGAACGTCTTGTTTTTAATTCTGGAGTTGTAGTACCGAGCCACCTTCCGTCTGTAGGCTGCCATCCGGACGCGGGCTTCCTCCCTTTTTTTTTTGAGAAGGTCGAGGTTGACTCTGAGGTCCTGGGGATTGTGCCGCTCGTTGAAGCCCACGACTCGTGCAGACGGAAGCTTGAGCTCGACCGGGATAACTGCCTCAGTGCCGAAGGCCAAGACGAAGGGTGTTTCTTCGATTGGCACCCTCTGAGTAGTTCGGTATGCCTAGAGGACATGGTAGAGTTCGTCCATCCAGGCCCCTTTTGCCCTATCGAGCCTCGCTTTGATACCTTATAGCAGGGTCCGGTTGGTTACCTTAGCTTCCTCATTGGTCTGCGGGTGAGCCACCGATGTGAATCGGTGGGAGATGTTTAGTCCTTCGCAGAGCTCGGCGAACCTTGCCCCAGCGAACTGTCGCCCATTGTCGGTTATGAGGGTTCTGAGCAGGCCGAACCAGCAGACTAGTGACTTCCAGACGAAGTCCTGCACCTTGGCCTCGGTAATCTTCGCTAGTAGTTCGGCTTCGACCCACTTGGTAAAATAGTCGATCGCGACCAGGAGGAACTTCCGTTGCCCAAACGCCGTTGGGAAGGGGCCGAGTATATTCATTTCCTACTGCGCAAATGGCCAAGGTGCGCTGAGCGGAGCAAGTTCGGATGCCGGCTGCCTCTGCACGCTGGCATTCTTCTGACAGCAGTCGCACCTCTTCACGTATTTCATGGAATCGCGAAACAAGGTCGGCCAGTAGTATCTTTGCTGAAGTAGTTTTTACGATAGGGACCTGGCTCCTACGTGACTTTTGCAGAGTCCTTCGTGTACATCTCATAGGGCGAGGTCGGCCTCTGAAGGTCGGAGACATCTCAGCAACGGGAGGGAGTACGACCTCTTATACAACTTGCCTTCGTATAAGACGTAGTGGGAGGCCTGATTCTTGAGCTTCCGAGCTTCTTTTCGATCGTAAGGAAGGACCCCCTCTTCAAGGTAGGCGACCAATGGGTCGATCCAACTGGGCTCGAATTCCGTCTGCAGGATGGCTTGAGATTCCTTTGTGGTTGGGCACTTCAAAGTTTCCAAAAATACTTCTTTGGGCAGCTCGATCAAGACTGAAGCGGCCAACTTGGAGAGAAGATCGGCTCTTGCATTTTCCGCCCTCGGGATGTGCTGAATGCCGAAACTGTTGAAGGCCGGAATCAAATTCCTCACTTTCCCGAGGTATCTCACCATGCTTTCCTTCCGTGCCTCGTAGCTGCTGCAAACTTGACCGACTACCAGCGGAAAATCGCTGTAGACTTGAAGCCGATCTACTTTTAATTTTCTTGCTATCTTTAATCCGACGATCAGCGCTTCATATTCGGCCCCATTGTTGGTCGTGGGGAACTCGAGGCGCAGCGTGTACTCGGCGACGACTCCCTCGGGGCTGACCAAGACTAGCCCCGCACCAGCTCCAGTGGAGTTGGACGAACCATCCACGTGCAGAGTCCAGGAGCCTTCAGGGAGGTCGGCGCTTTCCTCGGGGAGGTTCGGCTGCGACAGCTTGGCTTCGTCAAAGCTCGACCTCGCTTTGGTGCCAATCTCGCTCGATTCAAGCTCGGCTTCGACTGGAATGGTGCATTCTAGCACAAAATCCACCAGTATCTGGGCCTTGATTGATGGCCTGGGCCGGTAGTTGATGTCGAACTCTGTGAGCTCAATTGCCCATTTTGTGATTCTTCCGGAAGCGTCTGCTCGGTGGAGGACTGCTTTTATTGGTTGGTCCGTGAGGACCGTTATGGTGTGCTTCTGAAAGTAAGGTCGGAGCCTCCTGGTAGCAATTAGAAGAGAGTATGTTAGTTTTTCTAACCTAGAGTATCTGGTCTTCGTATCCTTCAGGACTCGGCTCACATAGTAGATCGGTCGCTGCGTCTTTGCTTCTTCCCTGACCAGGACTGTCGCCAGGGCCACCGGGGAGACAGCTAGATACAGGAACAATTCTTCTCCGGATTCGGGCTTTGCCAGCAGTGGAGGTGTGCCGAGGTAGTTTTTAAGCTCCTCGAATGCCCGTTGGCACTCCGCCGTCCAGCAGAAGTCCTTCGGTCGTCTGAGAACCTGGAAGAAGGGCATGCATCGTTCGGCCGATCTTGAGACGAAGCGATTTAGGGACGCCACCTTTCTGGCCAGGCGTTGGACTTCCTTGATCGTCTTTGGAACAGTCATCTCCCGAATGGCTTGGATTTTCTGACGGTTTACCTCAATTCCGCGTCTCGACACCATGAACCCCAGAAATTTTTCAGAGGTCACACCAAAGGCGCACTTGGTCGGGTTTAGCTTCATCTTGTGCTTCCTAAGTGCACCGAAGGTCTCTTTAAGGTCGGCCAAGTGGTCTGTTGAAGCTCGGCTTTTGACGAGCATATCATCTACGTACACCTCCATGTTGCGGTCGATCTGCTCTTTGAAGACCTTATTAATCAAATGTTGGTATGTTGCCCCTACATTTTTGAGTCCAAAAGGCATGACCTTGTAGCAATAAAGATCACGATCAGTAATGAAGGCGGTCTTCTCTTCGTCCTCGGGCGCCATGCGTATCTGTTTATAACCAGAAAAGGCATCCATGAAGGTGAGGAGCTCATGGCCCGAGGTTGCGTCCACCAGCTGGTCGATCCTGGGTAGGGGGTAGGTGTCTTTCGGATAGGCCTTGTTTAGCTTCTTGAAGTCGACGCACATCCTCCACTTGTTATTCGCTTTCTTGACGAGAACCACGTTCGAGACCCAGGTCGGATAGTTAACCTTCCGGATGAGTTCGGCTTTGAGGAGCTTGTCTACTTCTTCGGCGATCGCTTTCTGCCTCTCCGGGGCGTGGTGGCACATCTTTTTTCTTATCGCCCAGTGCCTCGGATCGACGGCCAGCTGATGTTCCATGATCTCGGCGTCGATCCCCGGCATGTCCTCTGGGGTCCAAGCGAAGACGTCCGCGTTTCTTCTGAGGAAAGCGACGAGCTGCTCCCGAACCTCGTCGCCAAGTTGGAGTCGATCTGCACCACATGCTCCAAGTTTCTGTCATTCAAGAGCATAGAGACGAGGTTCTCCGCAGGCTCGTCCCGCTCCTCAGTGAGGTCGTCGCGGACGTCCAGTCCGTCAACAAGATAAGGGTCGGGCCGATCTCTCTTATGCAGGGTGATTGAGTAGCAGTATCTCGTCAGAGCCTGGTCTTCTCTGATTTCTCCGACCCCGTGACTCGTCGGGAACTTCATCTTCAAATAATAGGTTGACACTACCGTCCGGAGTGCATTTAGACCAGGTCGGCCGAGAATCGCGTTATAGGCGGACGGAGTCCTTACGACTAGGAAGTCGACCTGCGCTTTGGTCAGTTTCGGGTGTTGCCCTGCCGTTACGGCCAAAGTTGTTATGGCTTCGATTGGTACGGCATTGCCGACGAATCTTACTAGGGAGAATTCATAGGCCCCAAGCGGTCATCGGATAGGGACATTTTTGAGAAGGCATCGTAAAACAATACGTCGGCCGAGCTTCCATTATTCACCAAAATGCGGCGTACATCGTAGTCAGCAATGTTCAAAGAAATTACAATCGCGTCATTATGCGGAAACTAGATTCCCTGACCGTCTGCCTCGGTAAAGGCCATGGGTTCCGCGATCCTCCGCCTCTTCACTGGTCCCTCGGATCCGCTGGCCTCCTCTTGTTGAAGTCCCCCCGAGATAGTATTGATGACGCTGAGAGGCGGCCGATCTTTTTGGTTCTCCCTACTTGGCGGTAATGCTTTCAGCCGATCTTCCCGCTTCTTAGGCCATCTTCGCAGGAATCGGCTAAGTTCTGGACCTCTTCGACACCACCTGACGGGAGCGCGACACGTCCGGCCCTCTCCCTTAAGAGAGGCAAACCTCAATTAAGCTGCCTTTTACCGTACTCTGGCGAACCTAGCAATTAAGATGCTACCTTTGGTTCATCCGTGGGTACGAATCTAAAAAGCGACTGATAGAGTTCGGGGTTACTCATCTGCAATGTAGGAGACCATTGACTCTGAGTACATCGAAAGTACGACCCCATTAGATCTCAGCTAATGTGGGTCGTGTCGTAGCTTAAAGTGGCGGTGGTCGGTTCCAATCGTCCGCTAAGGGGAGCTAAAGTTCGCGCACCTTGGGCGAAGGAGGGTCAGTGCGCTAAGAAGCGTGGCGACTGATCTCGGTGCCTAGCTTTTGTCCAGCCTTCTTTCTCGAGCTCGAAGGGGAATGGGTCGATCGGCACCTGGGGAGACGCCAGCAAGGTTCCTGTTGCCTGTTCCTTCTTTTCCTGCGTCGAGGCGAGGCCCGCCTAGTGCCGCCTATGTATGTTCGTTTGCTTCCGGCCTGCTTCGTACCACACTTGGAACGAGAACTGAGACAAGCGGCCACAGCCGGGTCTTGCCGGGCGCGATCAATTCATCGGCCGAGCTGCAGGCGCGGCGAGGCTTCTCTGGGGGAATTTTTTTTTTTTTTGGAAATTCAGGAGGAGCTCGATTCTTTGGAAGAGAGTCTGCGAGACTCTTTGGGCAAGGAACCTCGGTGTTTCGGCGTGTGCTTCCTAAACGCGCTATAGACTGAGGACGTAGATCTAGTGTCGTCTTCTGCTGAGGGATTAAGGTCACCTCGCAGACTGCAAACAAGTTCCCTTCAAGATAGCTGTGGGGGTGGCTCCGGCAGTACCTCCACAATTTCAATAGCTCTGGCAACTTGGGATGGCAGTGCATCGGGGAATGAGCTTCCACAGAAGCTTAGAAGAATAAGAGAGCTTAGACATTAGAGATAAGAGGTAGGTTGCTGTATCAGAGGAGTCCTTTTTTATATGCGAGCTTGATGGTGACAGGTAGCAGGGTTGCTGCTAAGAAGCGGGCCAGCTCAAGGGTCCGACGGAAGTCGTCTCAGGGAGAAAGGCCGTCTGCAGCGGGTTGATGTGGACAGTCCATCGCGCCCTGGTACCGGTTGCTGTCGCTTTGCGCGGACTGATGGTGATGGCTTGCCGCTGTCTTGATACTGAGCCGCTTGGGGCCGAAATGAAGGGTTGAAGGACTTTGACGTGTTACCCATTTTGGAAAGGAGTTTTGGGACCGCTTTGAAGAGAAAGCCTCGGGAAGGAGTTCGACTCTCGTACCGTCTTTGCTAGAGGTGCTACGGCTAAGGCTCGTCGCTCTGATGAGTTCGGTAGGCCGCCGGCCAAAAGAGGGTGTCTAGGAGGAATTCCGGCTCCTGAAGAAGTCCGGCCTGAAGGATGTTTAGGACGAGTTCCAGCTCCGAAGAGTCCGGCCGAAGGAAAGTGTGGAGGGAGTCGGCTCTTGCGAGGCTCTGGCTGGAAGGTCGGAGAAAGAGTTCGGCTCTCGCGGGAATCCGACTGAAAGCTCGGACCGCTGGCAGTCCAGGGACTCAGTCGCTGGGAGTCCAAGGAGTTCTCAGAGCGCTAAGCAGTTCGGAACCGGCTGAAAGGGGTGAAGGAGCTCGGGCGCTGAGAGAGTTTTGGTACGGAGTGTATTAAGGTGGTTTCGGCTCGGCGCGGAGTTTAAGAGCTCGGTCTGCTGAAAGTTCGGCTGGCTAAGGGTTTTCGCTAAGACCTGTCCGTTTGAAGACTCTTTCCGTGGCTTTGTTGCATAGGCGACATCGAACTGACTTCGGCAGGGATCAGCGGCTCGCTGAGAAGTTCGGCTGGCTGAAGGGGTTCGGCTAAGACCTGTCCGTTGAAGCTCTTCCGTGGCTATTGGTTGCATTAGGCAGAGCATCGAACTGGACTTCGGCAGGAGCGGGGTTTATCCCCAACAGTTATAATGGTTGTCGGGTTTAGAGTTTGCATGAGTTTTATTTTTCAGCAACCACTGGAATTATAGTTTTATGCTCTAATTGGCACCACATTTCTAATCATAGCAGTTGACTTTGTGCGGAACATCAATGAAAGGAACGCAGGATTGAGGCGAGGTATTGGGTGCTAGAAAAATTGTGATCTGTATAAACAAAAGAAAAGATCACTGGGAACAAGATAGGGTATTAGGCAAAAAGATGAGAAAACGCTGTCCAGTGAAGTCTACTGAAAGATATTTTAAAATTGGCTGAGAAATCATGCGTCTGCGAAATGATTTTTGAAAAGAAGGACTTTGTCAGGTATTGCAAACTTCATAAAAATTGAGAAGAATTGGACGCTGGGTTCAGGAATATTATATATCGCAATCTTTATCTTTGTATCATCTCTGAGTGGAAGGCTACTGCTAGTTGCGTTGGCCATAAACCTATGACTTCGGTGAATTGTTGGGATAATGGTCAATGGTGGTTATCCAGTCTACTTCAGTTGGGTGAAGATTGCTGGGTTTACAAATGGGGGCTTTAAAGATGCTTTGAAAGCCTGTTAAAATTTTAGATTTTACTGGATTGATGAACTACACTAATGAAAGTCAAACTCTGGCATGATGATCCATTAGATTTACAAATCCATAAAACTTAACATTGGTTAAGGTAATCAAACATGGTATTAAATGAGACTATGGAAGAGGCTAAAGGTTGATAATCCTGGTGCTAACTGACTTGACATCTGAACTATCTTGATGTTTGAAATCCTTCAAAAAAATGTTTGAAGAATCCTCCGTGAATTATTGTCGTTTGTACTGTGATACTACTCCTTTCATAGCTGTATGAGAATAGTGTTAATGCTCAGAACATGGAACTCGTCTCAAAATAGATGGAATAAAATTTGTTTTAATTAATTTCCCAATAAAGTGTTATACATAAGCTGATCCTGAGTCTTCTCCTTTATTAAATTAAATTACTCTTTTGTGCATTGCTTACCATACGAGCACATTAGACTATGAAATTCACTGTCAGTATGTTTACTTTATCTTTAATATGGTACTTCATATTTATAGACAGATAGTCCCTCAGTTCTACATGCTCTTACTATTCTTAGCGTTTTTTTTCCCTTTTTTGTTGAGGGGTGACATATCTTTATCAAGATACAGAATTTTTTGTAACTCTTATTTTTATAATTTAGGCGGGCTTGTAATAGTAGGAATTGAAGGAATTAAGAATACTCATGTAATCCACTGTTCTTCGAATCACGTCCTGGTCAGAATCACTCAGGTATGTCCCTTGCAAACGCCTTGATTTGTCAGCAGTGTGAAACGGTCGTTACATTACCTATCATTTCTATTGCAGATATAGAAGATATATGTAACGAGTCGAGCCAATCCTCTTGAGATTATGAATCTTCGTGGAGAGGACGAGAGCATGTCCACCTCTTAGATTGATATTGTTCTATTTGATAAGTCGTGACTGAATGGTCTTGTAAATTCCTCATTCCTGTCTTTAGTCAGAGTTTCTAAACACAATCAATTGGTAATGCATTTAATTCCTGCTGCCATTATGTATTTTGTAATTTCTCTTTATATTAAAGGTACTGAAGTTGCTACCCTGAATGAAAATATTACAATGAATTTCTTAGTTTACGATCTGTACTATGTTAGATTGATTGTGGCTGTCAATATAGAAATAGTGGAGACTAAGCATGATCATAAGTGAATAATTGTAGTGACGTTGAAGGGTCTATTTAAGACTGACATAAAGCAGAAATTCATGCTATTACTTTCGACCAAATATGCAAAGCTGATGTTCAATCATTATCTGAAACCCCCTCTCTCTCTCTCGTCCCCCCGCCCCCACCTTCCTCCGCTCTCCTTCTCTCTTCTGTTACCCATTTGGAAGTATGAAACAGCAAGCACCCCACCTTCCCTTCACATGTTGGAAAGGATGAAGCAAGAAAGCAACATGTCAGATATTGAAATATTTGACAAAGTCTTTGAAATCCCATGATACCATGATAATTCGTGTTCAGGATCTAAATATTGATTTTAATTATTTGAATATTTTTTAGCTAGATAATTTTCAATTAAAATATTGCTAGTCACAACTGTCAGTGTGAGAGTGATCACATTCATTTGCATTCATATTCAATAATGTGATTTTTGAGAATAGAAAGCTCATTAGAATCTATGAAAATGCTTGATAAAGTAAAGAAGGATAGTTGAAATTAAAGGTATAGATTAGTTTGTTTGAAAAAGGACTTCAGTATTTATTACGTTTATAGAAGCTACCTGTATCAAATTCAAGCATTTAATTGTATGAATGCATACTATTTATTTGAAAATAATGATAATGTTTTCCAGAGATGAACTTCGTATATCTAATGTGAAAATGAGTGGGCAAGTATACTAATCGAGAAGATATGTCGGTAGCTATACTGTGAGCCAAATGAAGAAAATAGTAGGGAAGCTAATAAATGTAAGGACGCGAAGCTTGACAAGTCGTCCTTGGTGGTTAGGCAAGATGCCTAAAGAGTTGTGATAGATGAGATAGTCATACATGGATGTATAAGACCATAAGGCACACAGATTGATATAACTTGGACGACTGAGAAAGCTAGGTAATTGTATGTCTTTTGCTGTGTATGTATTGTGGTAGATGCATCAACTTTTTCTATAAACTAAGGTAACTGTATTGGTGTTTCCATTCATTCTTTCTGCCTAATTTTTGTTATTAAGGGAACAACTTATTCATTTCCAAAATTATCCTTACAGAAATTGAGTACGGCTATGAAGTACGCCTTCTCAAGATATTATTGTTCTTTGATCCC
Source organism: Cocos nucifera (assembly GCA_006176705.1). Lineage (NCBI taxonomy): Eukaryota > Viridiplantae > Streptophyta > Magnoliopsida > Arecales > Arecaceae > Cocos > Cocos nucifera. The sequence goes on from QRFJ01000075.1 coordinate 1,785,574, forward strand.
TAATACTACATTCATAGATGAAAGAACAATTAATAGTTGAAATACACTTGCACTAGGTATATAATGTTCACTGCTTCATTTTTTTTTATATCGAGTAATCAACTGAGGACGCGCTTTTGCTGACAAAGAAGAACTTTTGTTGCTGCAAAAAATGTTACTTTCCCTGGACAATATGAGAGTTTAGTGTTTTGGATTGACTCAAAGATTTTAGGGAAGTAGCTTTTAAATTTTATATTAATTAAACATTCAATCTTTCTGGAAAAATTAGATTGTAAATCTCATTAGTGCCTTATAGATATAAGCAGACCGTTGGGCTCCAAATCTGTACATAATTTAATATTCAGTATTTGGTATTAAATCAGTAAATAAGTGATTTAAACTATAATGTATGAAAAATAGATATTAAGGTACATAATAATTTTATATATTGGTATATAATACTAATATCATATAAGTTATTAACATTATAGTAGTATAAATGGTGTTTTAATATATCGGTTGTATAATTATAATAAGTGATATATAAAATACTAATATTCGTTATGTAAGAATGCATCTGTGTAATACGATTAAATATAAATAGCGTATTTAATATTACAACTTAAAAAATTATTTAATAGATATAGTATAAAGATAGTTTTCAGCAATCATATTATTGGAAAGGAAGAAAATCGGGCGTATATTTATCCATGGGTAAAGTCTCGCTCAAAAACCACCTCCCACAATGACTATTTATCTCGACTTCTAATGAAACATGGGTAAGATTTCTTCGAATAGGACAAGAGACTTTCTTTTCTCTTTCCTCTATTCCTATAAATTTCAATAAAACCAGGGGCGCACCTCTCTGCACACTATCTACATGAATTGGCTATTCGCGCCCACCTCGCACCCGTTCGAATCTTTGCGGAACCAATGAGTCCTGCGAGGAGTCTCACGCTTACCTCGAAGAGAAATTCCTGCGAGACTGACTCGCATACTGAAAGAAATTGGAATCATGACCATTTTTCTTGCCAAGAGAAAATTAGTAACTTGATAAACATATGAGAAATTTATAAATATATTGAATGTTTGATGTATAAGGTTTGAAAAAATGATTAAAAAATTGAAGCGTCTTAATGAGTAGGAGCTATGCAAGTTCTTTGATATGTGAATCGTGGTTCATTAAAAATTACAAATTATCCATAAAAACCATTAGTTCTCCATAATGACATTATAGACTTGGGAGAATTTTTTATGAAAACTTGGGGTTAACTAGAGAATGTTTCAGCAACTCAGGTGCTAAGCATGTAAAGGTCACTATTACAATCAATATATGTACCATGTAGCAAAAAATCGAAACAAGTTTCAACCAGCACAACTTCTAAAAATAGCAATTCGAAAAGAGAAAAATGAATACTTGTTACACCAAATTTGAAATTCTGACATTCTTGCTACGCATTAGTTCATTTGATATTGCCATAATGTAGAAAGCCTCTTTGATGCTTTTATTTAGTTTGTAATAGTTTTACTGCAAAAAGACTTAATCTTTTTTCCTGTTATTTTAACCTATATAATCCTATATGTAAGATCGCCATTTCTTTAAACTATTCTTATCTGATCTTCCTCCAAGTCTTTTAAATTACCTTTTTCATTCTTTTTGTAACATCTCAGACAATAAGGTTATTGGCTTTTGTTTGCTTGTTTAGTAGTCAAAAAGATGTCTTTAACTCTCTCTGATTTCTTAGAGTGAGACAAAGGGTTTAGGAGAAAAGGGTAAGCGGGTAGAGACCAAGAGATAAAAATCTAATGCCATGACTACTTGTACTATAATCAAGATGTGGTTTCAAGGAAAAGGATTATCAGGTTGGTTTTGTGCATATAATAGAGAAGAAAAATATTATACATGTGGAGGCATTTATCATATGCAAGGTATTTAATACTTTGTTCATGGTAAGTGTCAGAATATGCGTATGTTGATAAGAGATTTGCATGGTATGCTTGCTGTCCTACACCATGTTGACCAGATACATATTTACATTATAAGTCACAAACTCGCTCAACTCAACTAAGCCTTAATCCCAAGCTAGTTGAGATTAGTTAATGAATCTTTTTCCTCCATTTCTCTATATTTAGAGATACACTTTCTGAAAGATGAGGTGGTATCAAGTTACTCCTTAACACCTCATCCCTTGTGGTTTTTGTTCTACCTCTACCTTTCTTTCCTTGTACATGTATAAAATCACTCCTTTGTCCTGGGGTATCCTTTAGTCCATGTTGTACATTTTTAAACTATCTAAGTCCTCCCAATTTGTCCTCAATTAGTTCTACCTCTACCTTTTACAAATGACTTTGTTTTTTTATCTTTTCTTGTATCACTACATATCCATCTCAACATTCTCATTTCGGCTATCCTCATCTTGTGCATATGTTATTTTCTTACTATCCAACATTCTGCACTATAAGGAATATCTGGTTGTATAGTGGTCTTATTAAATTTTTCCTTCAACTTGGCACATATCTTAATCACCACACTTAATCTTGTTGATAACATCCTCTTCATTATCCCCTTATGCATAATTGATCCTAAATATCAAAAGTGATCATGATCCTCTTCAATCTCCCCTTCACTAGGAATATCATGATCCTTAATTTTTACTCCACATTCATCTTTATTTCTAGTTTTACTAAACTTGCATTTCATGTATTTTGTCTTGGTTCTACTTAACCCAAAATCCTTGGATTCTAATGCACTCCATAATTCCAACTTGCAATTAACTCTAACCTTAGTTTCATCTACTAAGACTACATCATCCACAAATTGCATGCATGAAGAAATATCATCCTGAATATGCTTAGTAAGTTCATCCATAACTAGTGCAACATGAGGACTTATAGTAGATTTTTGGTGTAAATCTATTGTGATTGGAAACTGATAGTTCTCATTACTAGTAACTGCTCTATTATACATGTCCTTAATCATATTAATATAGCTAACAAGAGTTCCTTTTTTTTTTCTCTAATATCTGTCATAAGACTTTGTTAGAAACTCTATCATATACTTTTCTAAATTAATAAAAATTATATAGAAAATCTTGTTTCTTTTCTCTGTATTGCTTCATTAACCTTCGAAAGAAAAATAGCTTCGAAAATCAATTTTTCTAGCATAAAACCAAATTACTTCTCTAATATTTCTGTGCCACATCTCAATTTATGCTTAAGCACACTCTTCCAAGGTTTTATATTATGGCTAATGAGTTTAATACCATGATAGTTAGAACAATTTTGAATCACCTTTATTCTTATAAATCGGTATTATAATATTCTTTCTCCATTCATTAAGAATTTTCTTGGTTTTTAAAATCTTATTAAATAAATTAGTTAACCAAATTACTTCCATGTCCCTCAGATACTTCCAAATATTAATAGGGATTCTATCAGGTCCAATTGCTTTTCTTATTTTCATCTTTTTCATAACTCTCGCTACCGCAGATACTCTAATTCTATGTGTATAATGACATTTCTATCTACAATAGAACTAGTAAACATCCTAAATCATTTGCATGACTTTCATTGAATAGATTATCAAAATAACCTCTCATCTTTCTTTAATCTCATCCTCCTAAGTCAAAAGTTTAATTTTCTATCTTTGATGCATTTAACCTGAGAGTCTCTAGTTTTCTTTTCTCTTAGTCTTGCATTTTTATATCTATCTTTCACTCCATTCTCAATTTCTAATTTGCAATAAAAGTATTCATGTACTTTTAATGGAGCCTCTTGTACCGTCTTCTTAACTTCCTTTATAACCATCTTATAGCTTTTTTATGTTTTTGTATTCCTATAATTAGGTAGTCTTCTATAGCATTCTCTTTTAGCCTTAACCATCACTCGTTCTGCCATTAAATTTTCTTATTGGATCGCCCCTTTTTCTTTGATTCTTTTGGTATCTTTGTTGCCATCATCTTAATACCGCTACCTATCTTTTCACATATGGTATTGATTTTCCTATCTAGACCTCATTTGTCTTACCTCAATATTTTTTCTTAAAAGCCATTTGTTTCTATCATGGCAAATTTTATCACCTAGGCCTCAGGTTCCTAATTTCTTTAGTTTTTCCTTTTATTTCCTAATACACATATCCAAAACTACCAATCTATATTGGTTGGTTAAACTCTTACCCAATATAACTTTATAATTATACATAAAACTCAACCAGTCTTTCTAGTAAGGAAGACTATTTAACTAGTATTATGGCTACTTTTAAAAGTTATCAAGGGTGAGTCATTTATAAAGCATGTGTCAGCTAATATTAGGTCATATGCTATCGCAAACACCAAAATGGCATTTTCTTCCTTATTTCAATCTCCAAAACCATAACCTTCATGCACTCTTTGAAAACCTACTTTATATTTCCACACTTGCCCATTCAAAGCTCATCCGATAAATGTCTTTCTTTTGCTAGGACCTCCTGACTGAGTCCATCCATGTCCTTCTAAAATATTTTGTAGCATCATTTAATCCTACTTAAGGAGTATAAGCATCAATGATATTAATATAGTCTCCTCTCCTAATGCTAATTTATCAATATTATTCTATCTTTAATAGTCTTCTCTGCTGATGCTAATTTATCAATATTATTCTATATTTTGCTCTAGTAATATCTACAGCCTCCATCTTTTAAACTCTTAATCTATAATAATTCCTACTTCATTTTTATTCCCATCTTTTTTAGTATTCCAAAGTAGTTTATAACTCGTTTCATCAACTTTCTTTGCTTTTTCTCCTATCCACTTAGTCTCTTGAAGGCAAGCTATGTTAATTCTCCTCCTATATTTCTTTACCCATATCCATCCATTAAAGCATGAGAACCCTTGCTTACTTCCTACCACATTTGGCCTCCTGGATGTGGTAGGAAATATATATACAAGTTTGTAAAAGTATTCACTACCTATTCGAAGGCACGACATGTTATTAATTTTTTTGCTTTACAAACACCAAATCTTATTCTTACTATTTATAAACATGCTTTAAACATTGGTTTTAATAGTATCTGTAGAGTTAGCATCATAATATCTACATGGTTGCTGCTTAGGGCTGTTTTATATCATTTGCCATGCAAACCCGCAATATACATTGTGTTACCATCCTAACAAAACCTTTACAGTTTGCACTAATTTGTTAATATAACTAGGGTTTTTACATGTTAACTAAGGTTCATCGAACCGGTATTGAGTTTCATGGTAGTTGGCGACTGGCATGTCACATTCTGGTCTGTACTGTGCATTTTGAGATGTACCCATAGGGCCTTTTTTTTTGCCAATTTTAAATTGAAGTTGGCAAACTGTTTGCCAACTTCAATTCGAATTGCCAGAAAAGTCAGGCCTATTTATTTTTGTTCATTTTCAATTTGAAATCGGCAAAAATTAATAGGGATCCCCTATTTCGAAATAAATTTGGGGATCCTATATTCTGAACTTTCAATGAAGGCTTTCGAGCTCTCTCTTTCTATTGACTTTTTTCTCTTTCTCCGCATCCCTCTCCCTCTCTCTCTCACTCCCATCCTCCCTCTCCCTCCCCCCTTTCTCTTTTCCTCTCTCTCCCCTCTCTCCCAATGCAGGCATTATAAGGCTTCCATTTTGAATTGAATGAACGAGCCATATTGGTATCCGACTGGTCTGATTTTGTATGCCTCAAACTAGCCAATTTGGCATGGTTCAATGAATCATGATGTTAACTATTGTAGGCATTTCAATTGTATTGCCAATATTGTGGAAGCTGGTATCTCAAGATATTCTGATTTCTAACATATTATTTGAGTTGGAAAGCAATTTTTGTTGTTATCATGTCCAAGTTAATCAATCTTGCAAGATCTGCAGTCGTGGTATCAGGTATCATATTAGTACATCATCGATTTAGTATAGTATGGTTGATATCATATGGTATGCATTCCACCATAGTGAGACAACTTTCAGCCTCTTTTTTCACCCCATGTCACGATATTGCCTAAAATTAGGCGGTATGGGTTCCTAGTAAGTGAGATCGAATATTTCTGCTTGGTTCAGACTGTAGGGATTGGTTCGCACTAATATAGACTAGTTCTCATGTCAAACCAACAAAACTAATCCTATCTCACATTGGTTTGGTCAAGATTTTAAATTTCATGGGATGGAACTATCCCGATTTTTTCATGGAACGAGATGTGCCACCATCTTGTCCCGTCCCGATACTTGGGATAGACGATGTCCCAAGACATCCTGATTGGAATGCTGGAACGCTAGTAGGATGGCCCTGTCCCGACACATGGGATGGTACCCTATCCCGATATCCCATGGGATGCCGCATTGGGACCTAAATCCTTTGGTATGGTATGCCCTGAACCAAGTAGTTCAAGTCAGTTTTGCACTCCTTGCAATCTTGTAAATTCGACAAATTGTGGTACCAATTTGTCAATCTATATTCAAATCCTACCATTGCATATTACTTCGATTTGTATAAATAAAATTTTAATATATTCTTATTTTATGTATTTACAATAATGGTTGAGATAAAGTTTACCCCTTACTCAGAACAGAGTATTTCAACAATCTTCATGATTTCTTCTGCTGTTTTGTTCAGAAATTAAGAACATTAAGAATTTTAGGATGAACAAAATGTTAAAAACATTCAGGGAAAGTGAAAATTGTTTTAGAAGGCAATCGACATCATTGAAACAGAAACTATGTGATTTTTTTTTTTTTGGGTTAATCCAGCACAATTAATGGTGCTACAAATAATAGTGCCTTGTATTGACTGCAGGATCAACTATGTGAATAGCAAAATACTAGATTAGAATAGGAAAAATTAATAATGTTTAGGATAATAATGCTGCAGCTATCACTGTTCAAAAGTTGATGCTATCTTGTCATTGTGGGTGAAATTGCTAAGCTCATCCATGCACAGGTGTAAGTCTTTAAAGCCTTTCAGCTTATATATTAGTTTTAAACTAACTTAGCTTGGTGTCTGATGATTTTATGTCTGTCCTCCTCAGACCACATCAACCAAACTCACCCAGCTATATATTTTCATGATCATGTATTAAATTGATGTAGTTGGTTGGTTAAGCATCTCATGCTGATTGATTGAACTTTGAATCACAAACTTCTTCACCTCTACCTAAGTCTCTACAGTTATCGTTATTATCAGTGTCATAGTAATCAACATGATCACTGCTTTCCTCAAAGCATGTATAACTGATATGCATCTGTTTCCGCTTCATTGAAATTGACTCTTGGCCTAAGTGTTCCAGCCCAACTACTAGATCTCATCATCTTGATGCCAATGGATCTCTACTATCTCCTTTTATCTTAATCAGTTGTATTACCTCATTGTAAACCTTAATTTACTTTGTAACATTATAATTTATCTTCATTCATCTCCACTTAAACTCTGGAATTTATTACATATGAGATTTCATAGTATAATCTTATATTAGAGTTTTGTTTGCTTAAACTTTTTGTTTATGAGTGTTCTATTGACAAATTTTCTTGTTTCTTAAATTAGAAGTCTATTTAAATAAAGGTTTCATGATATTGAAGTTGTATAATTTATTCACTGAAATAGTATCTATGAGAGTTTAACTCTCATTGACTATAGCTCATTAAACTAAAGTTGCTTAAACTGAAGCTCTATTTGAACAAGAATTTCATACTGTGAATCTCTCAAATTAAATCTTCTTCTACTGAAACTCTCTATATTGGAGGTTCTTACAATAAAATTTTATTTCAATGAATAGCATAATATGACCCTCCCATGTTAATGTTTCATTTGACACATAAAGACCCTTATTGATACATTAAGAGCAATAATCTAATTTTAGTGGAGCTAGCATTTCGCTCATCATAACATTTCAACTTTCAACTGATGGATTCATGTTCATTTTTAAACATAGGGTTGAAGGTGAAGGTGCTTTTCAATTTATCATAAATGGTAGTCTCATGTATACTGCCCCAATGCTTCTTTTTTCTCATAAAGATGCCTCTCGTCCTAAGAATGAATTTTCATTTTGTAGCCAGTCAAAAGCCTTTGGTATCTTGAGATCAATTGTCTCATGTATAGAGCCAATGATCCTTTTTCTATATAACTATGACAAGAGACCAAGTTTAGATATTGAGGCCCTCTCTAATTTTTAGGCCTATGTTCTCATGTTGGTCAAGCCAATGGTTCTTTCTTATCAAATCTACATCAGATTGTTAAATAAGACCCCCCTCGAGATAGGTCATCTATGTAGATTTGATGGTTCCTTTAGACAAAATGCCCATTAGATGGGATTTTCAGTTAAGGGGAAGGCCCAAGGCCCTCTACGAACACTAGTGATCTCATGTAGAGGTTTGTTTGGTTTGTTGAAAGTAGGTTGAGCAGGAGCCCACTTTGTTGAGGTGACCTCAGCTCCCTTTTGGCTGGAGTCACATTGGGCCATTTCTCCTATTCATGGGACATTTTGGGAACTTTATTTGGCTTCACTTTGAGCCAACAAAAATGCTGGAAGTGGGCTCCTACCATGTTGAACTGTCTTTGGATGCCTTTTAGGGCAACCAAATTGGTCCTATGTCACGCCCTCATCCCAAAACTGTGAGATAGGGATGTGGCAACTGCCCTATGCTCATAGGGCATTTCCCTTCACATGCATGCAAGGCTTCCATCATAATATCATAGTAACAAGGTGGAATAAATTAAACCAACTAAAATCCAAATTCCGGTAATTAATAAATCCAATGGACAAATAATATCCAAAACTCAAGAGTCTTATGCCAACTACTGTCCAAACACTAATCAAACAAGAAACCTATAAAGTGTTTCCAATATTATACTATGAAAGCAGTACCAACTTGAGTTATGTTGGTCCAGTCGGCTCTCGCTTTTATTGACACACTTATTACTGACCCCATCAGTAATTAATTCTTTGAATCTATATGGAAAGAAGAGATCATATAATCAGCTCAACAACCTATTAAGCAAAGCTAGATGAGCATGTAATAATTAAAATATAATAGTTTAATAATTATTTTACCATAGATAAGCATATAAACAAAATCATTTCTTTTCATAAAACACCAGTCTATAATATCCAGTATTACTCAAATATTTATATTCATATTCATAAGTTTGATCTAAGAATATCATGCTCAACTTAATAGCCTTTAATTGTGACCTTACTTATACTCTATGCCTCTATGGCTAGGATAGAGAACTGCACTATACCATGCAGAGTGGGCTAGAATATTGCACTTAGATCTTGTGGAGTGGGCTAGAATACCATGTTTATTCCCTTAGCAGAGCTAGAATAATGAGCTAAAAAATAATCACAAGTGTCCATGCATAACTCTCAGTTGGTATGGTCCAAAACATAATTAGGCCGAGAGTCCAAATTTGATATGTGTTAGAGCGCTTTTTATAGAATAGCAAATATATCATGTTCCAACCAAAGTATGCATATTTGATATAAGATTAATAAACAATATGATAATATTCCATAAAATATTACTTACAAATTACATGTTTATTTCCATTCAAAACCTAGTTTCATAAAATTCATAGATAACATATAAATCAATTATAACTTTTTGTAGTAAAAAACAATATTGTTTAAATTTAGGAAAGGTGGATCATTAATTACTTTGTCAATACAAAGACAAATTCAAATAATTTTTGAAAAGTTCCCCTCAAAAACCTAAATGTACAGGCTATAGAATAATACACCCTTGCTGGACTTATACTTATCTAGATGATTGCACCAAGTTGAATCATTAGAAAAGGTATAGGGTATTGTGGAAAAATGGGAGGAAGAGTCTTTGTAGGACATGAACATGGTTGGCCATGTTGTGGTGTCTGATGGCCCGGTTGGTCTAATTAGGTAATCCAACTAGTCAAGTTGCGAAATAGGAGTCAGATCAGGGTAATGATAACACAATAGGGGTTCATGATAATGGAGTCCAATGCTGCCTAATGAGGGCCAGGGTGGGGCCAACATGTTGCTAGGCCACTAGAGTGGTTCAGAACCTCTTTACTAGGGTCAACCGAGATCATAGATGAGGGACCCTTTAATGGGGTCTACCCCACTTAAGAGTGAGGTTGAGAGAGTAGAGAGAATGAGAGAAGAGAGAGGAAAGAAAATGAAAGAGAGAAGAAAATGAGAGACAACGATACAATAGGGATGCCACTACTTTTCTTGGGAAATGGAAAGAGGGAGAAGGGCTAGTGGTGATCGGTGGTGGGCTGGTGGTTTGAGGTCGGAAGACCGTTGTCAAAGCAACAACAATGATGTGCAATGGTAGAAGTCAGTAGAAGGCTAGAAAAAGAAGTAGAACAAGCCATCCCAAGTAGGGAATTAAGGCTCGTTGTTCAGGCTTCAGTTCACTTGTTGGTGGTGATTGAGCTCCATTAGCCATAGGGTGTCAGGAAGGGATGGCTAGAGAGAGGACAACGGTGGCCGTCTTCAAAAAGTAGGAAAATCTTGGCTTGTGATTGGCAGAACAAGGAAAGGATATTAGTCAATGGTTTTAATGCAACTAGGCTGGTGATAGGGGTGGCAATCGGGTCAGGTCGTGTCATAAATGAATCGGGTCATATGCGGGTCAAGTTAGAAAAGACCAAACTTGAGCCTAACATGTTTATTAAATGGGTTAGATTTTGAAACCCGAACCTATCTTGTTTAATAAATAGCTAACCTTACATCACCCATTTAACCTATTTAGAAAAAAACTGGTAACCTATTTACCCAATCTGACTCGGCCTATTTAACCTCCATTTGTCTTATTTAGATGTTCTAAACACTACATCCAAGAAAATGATGTTAAACCCTAAACAAGTTGCAAATTTTGTTCTTGAAAGAACCAAAAGTCTCTAATTGTTACAATTAGATGAATTTAAGAAAGGGAATGAAGCTAACCAGAAGAATGAGAATTGGGGAATCAAAGGGCAGCTGTAGCTTGTCATCGAAGACCAATTGAGGCCGACAACACCATCATCCTTTGTCCACAAGCACTCTCAGGGGAGGGCAATATGGAGGGAGTGGAAGATGGGGAGGAGGTGGGGGCTAAGAGGGTGGGGCCACAATGGCGATTGGGGATGGATGATAGATGGTGCCGTTAGGCTTGATAGTCCAAACAGCCTTGCAAGCAAGGGTGGCGAGGACGTCGTCATGCTGGCGTGGGTGGGGAGGAGGAAATTGCCATTACTAACGGAGGCCGGCAAGTATGCGGTTGGTGATGGCTTGTTGGTGCCGCTTTCGGAGATTTATTTGCTCCTAAAGATTGGTGATCTGAGGAGACTAGAGAAGGGGGGGGAGGAAGAGATCCCATCTAATGAGATCCGCACTCGAGCAGCAAGAACTATTGCAGTGGACTGCCATCCGATTGGACTAGATCTCTCGGAGATCGGTGATGGTTGGAGCCAGCTCTATTTTTAAGGTCATCGTAGCCGGTGCCGATCGTAGGTTGTGGAGAAGGTTTGAAATCTTTGGCGATGCAGAGGTGGCGACAGTTGCAACTAGTGGTGGAGAAGCACATTTGCCGGGATGGTGAAGGTAGTGGCGGGGGCCATTGGTGCAGCGTGCAGAGAGGAGAGGAGAAAGGGGAGAAATTAATATGGGGTTGGGAAGGAGTCCAAGAGAAGGGACGAGTGTGATGATGGGTTGGGGACTCTTTGGGGAGAATAGCTTTTTGGACCCAATAAAGCGAGAGGGAAAAAAGACAATGTGGGTGTCGTTGTGGTGAGCACATTTTTTTTGGAAGATGCAGTCGGTGCTGCAATAGGCTTTGGCATTTGGAAATTGAAATGATTTGAATTCAAATTTTAAATGAAGTGGGGTAGCGGACTTTAGATAGTGGGTTTTAGGCTTTATAACTTATTTTAAATGAGACAAGTATTCAATGGGTTTTGACTCAACTCGATCCATTTAATAAATAGGTTAAACATATTAGAAAGTCAAAATCTGAACCCTACCCATATAATCAAATAGGTTAAATGGGTTGAATTGTTTATGACCAGAACCCGTTTAGCCCAAACCTAAACCTACTTATGACAGGTCGAATGCAGGTCGGGTTGACGGGTTGGGTCACATTTTGCTAGCCCTAGCTGGTGGTGTGCTACAAAGATGGAAGGAAAAAGTTGGAGAGACTCGTGGTGTTTGACCTTGCGACCAATGATGGGGTTGCAGCGGCCATAGTGATGGTGGTGGTTGGTGGTGAAAACATAAGGAAACATAGAGGGAGAAGGAGAAGAAAGGAACTTTGAACGGGCACATGGGAGGGTGGTGTGGCTCCTATAGCCGATAGAGTTCCCCACTTGTCTTGCTGGAGCTTGAGGAGATGGAGTTTGTCTCCATCTTGAACAGAGGCTTTGCCATGACTCTAAATTGGAGTGAACCTTTGGGCCTTGCTTTGGCACTGGCTGGGCCAAAGGGCCAAGCTTGACTAGGCTAACCCATTAGTGGATTAGGTTGGCCATTGCTTACACTCTAGGCTAGTCAATGGATCTGGCTTGTGCTTAGCTCGGCTGATAGGCTTAGGCTTCCCATCCTAAGAACATGTAGCTCTTTATATGAGATGTCTATTAAAGATAAGCATAAGGCCCACTCAGAATATTGATGTTCATGGTTTTATAACTCTCCGCATAAGAACATCTACTAGATTTTGTAGTCTTCGCTAAAATCTAGGCCAAGGTACATTCCTTAGCAGTAAGGTTAGTATTTTGATTTCTATTGCCATAAAGATCTCTTAAAGGAGATTCCTTTTGGGAGGTAGGGAATTTAAATCAAGTAGGGCTAATTTTAAAAGGAAAACCCCTGTCAATGGAGATCTGTCAACTTTGGAATATTGGTCCTTATGCATTTTTGGGTGAGAAACAATAACTTTTCACAAAGGAGAGAGAGAGAGAAGGGAGACTATTTTCTCTTTATTTGTAAAGGGGCCTGACTGGAGTGCTATCAATCATATTATTAAAGTGTGCTTGAGTGGTTTGTGTAGAAAGTGGATCTTAGTGTAAGTACTCATGTTCTTGAGGTATCTTGGAACAGGTTGTATAGGTAGTGGATCTTAACTGCCTGAATCATTTGTTTCATCTCCATTTGAGCTATCTGACTTTAGAACTAGAGATCACATTAGCCTTCATTTATGAGGTAGGCAGTTTTCCCTTGTTTGGTTTTAGATTGGGATAACCTTCCCAAAGTGTCCCTAAAAGGAGTAACTTAGTATTAATTTGAAACTTTTGATGTTGGAAACTTGGAATGAACCTAATTTTTCCAACTTGGTGCATTGTCAAGATAGATTGGTGGCCACATAAGTTGTATTCTCCACCAACTTAAGGTGGTGGGTCAAATATGGTTTGCCTATTTTCAGGTTTGCCATCTCTATATCGGATCCTGTATTGGTAGCATCCTATTACACTGCAGTACACAGTCAGTACTATTTCGTATCAATATATTATGGTATGCCCCATATGGTATAGTATCGATCAGTATGGTGAATCTTACTCAATTTAATTGTGATGCCTAATAATTGTTGTTCAAGGTAAAATAGCTCTCATCGAAGTTTGGTAAAGTCCGACCTTGGTACAGTGCGATCTGGAGTCGCGACATCCAGGTCTGAGGTTCAATCAAGTCGACTCCCTGATCCAGGCGAGTTCCAAAAGATCAGCCCCCAAATGTGATGGAGCTCAGAACTTCAGCTAAGGGTGACTTATCTCGAAAATGTTAACAACTTCTATCGATGCCCAATCTTGTGCGCCAGCCAAGCTCCTCAATTCCAACCCCCCAACTAAATCCTATTGACAGCAGGTCTTGTCAAAACTACCCTATGGATCTCGGCCAGACGAACTTGAGCCAGTAAAAGGAATTCGACATCTACCTGACTTCGATCTTCAATCTGAGATGAGCAACACCCATTTTATAGGCATTAAGCCTCAGCATTCTCTGATTCCGACTTGGGACTGATCTTGGGCATTGGCCGAACTCCATCAGAGTAGTTAAAGTAGTCTAGCCGCAATCTTAATTGAAGAATCCGTGATTCCTTTCTGATCCCAAGCTCTTTAGACCAAAGAACTAGTGCCTATTATCGGTCGACCTTGAAGGCGACCGAGCTTCCAAAAGCTGTCGAAGCAGTCTTGTCAAGGTTTGAACTCAAAACCTAATCTATGAACTTGCCATCCTCAACTTAAAGGCCGACCTTCAAGCTCCATCAACCTGAATCTAAGCTCCAACGACTTAATCTTAGTATGAATGGCTCATGACCTAGCTTGGAAGCATCCAACCTCTCATACGAACTTCAGCAAATAATATCCAATGACAAGCGAGTCGCGATGACAAGCGAGTCGCGATAAATGACAGTCCACTCTTCGTAACAAACTCTGAGTGGCCCAAATGGCCTATTGACATTTTGTTGTGGCTGTCATCATCAATCTGTTACAAGCTCTGTCTATAAATAGGACTCGTTGGAGCCGCCTCCGGTCAGGACTTTGTCTTGCAGGTCCCGACCAGCGAGATCCCAACTCCCACCTCTAGCGATCTCCAGTGGCCGACCATTTTTTGCACCAATAGGATTGGCACTAAAAGAAGGAATCTATGAGCCCTTATTCTAAAAGAAGTACCCGGTCGAGCAGTCTTCTTCTTCTTACGTTCAAACAAGATGTCCTCTAAGAGAGCTTCTTTCTGAAGATCCATTGCTACCGGCGCCCGATCGAATCCGGAACCAGCCAATCAACCAGTTCCGGCTTCGTTTTCTGCACCAACAATTGCCAAATGAGCTAGGTGTTCATGTACTTTAAGATAGGTCAAATCTGCTTGCCCGTCTATTTCAATGCATAGGTTGGTTATGGCCTATCTATTTGGTTGAGACCATTTCCTGATCATTGCATAAGCTATGTAATCATCAATTCGAAGATGAGCTAGATGTACTTCTTTCATTTAAGGGCTTGTTTGGATAGTTAGGCCTAAAATCCGATAGGATTCGTGGACTGGTCCAAAAGACCTCAGCAGGTCTTTTTTTATTCCTATGGAATTCAAGCCTGCTCGCTCCAGAGGCATTCTGGATTTTTGTAAATATAGCCTAGCCTAGTCCAATTTGGATGTTTGTATTGGCCCGGTCCACAAACCCTATGAGATTTTGGGCCCAACCATCCGAACAAGCCCTTAAAGGGATGATTTGATGACTATTAGAAGAACTAGGCATATATCTAACTCAAGAAGGTGGGTGAAACTTGTCCTATCCATTTGTTCAGGGTAGTTTAATAATCATCATATAGGCAGTTCATTTGTTAATAGCAAAGGAGTGGACCTCATTAGGCAGTTTCTTCTAGTAAGGTGGCTTTTAAGATTATTGATAGGTGAGA
Source organism: Cocos nucifera (assembly GCA_006176705.1). NCBI lineage: Eukaryota > Viridiplantae > Streptophyta > Magnoliopsida > Arecales > Arecaceae > Cocos > Cocos nucifera. The sequence continues at coordinate 1,800,910 of QRFJ01000075.1, forward strand.
ACGGACACATGAGAGGGGGTTGAGAGTTGTTGCCCCAACATATAGGATTGCTTTTACCACTTTAGGTGAAAAGAACTAATATTACAGAAAGCTCAACTACATTAAGAATATGAAGTGCATATGCCTTGGACTCCTTAGAGAATGGGTCCTATAACCAAGAAATTGTATAATATAGTCATATTTAGATAATTTGGTAGATTTTTACTATCATTAGGCAAATCTTGTTTAACAACTTTAGAAACATTGAAGGGAACTTATACCTTTTCCTTTTATTGTAGTTAAATTAAAAACAACTAATTGTACATGAAATATATATATATATATATATATATATATATATATATATATATATATATATATATATATATATATATATATATATTATCCTCATGTGGATCCTTAGGTCCACAACTTGAAGAAGGTAGGTGTCAACTATAGAGACTAATGACTTTAATGTATGAATGATGAAACCTTTTGTTGTCATCTATTTTTTATTTAAAGGAAGATATCTTAGATTCTACTATTTTTTCTAAAAGAAAAATTTAGTCTTGCTCAATTGCATTAACAAGAAGATATTCTCTCTTTCAAACGAATTTTTTATAAATCTCAATAATCTTTAACATAGGAACTTGCATAAAGGACTGAAATGTTTTGAAACATGATGATACTAATGGATCAACTTTATCTCGACATCAACTTGAATAACAAATTTTTGAATTGTTTTCCTACTTGTCAAAAATGCTGTATCAACCCTTACTATTTGAGCATTTAGATTTGGGTGTGTACCTTAGTGTCAAATTTAATAAGATGGAATTGGGTATAGATTTACATGAAGCTTAAATATACATGCATACAATTTTGATGAGTATCACTAGTTAGTTGCTCTATTGGTCACATGAAGTAACATGTGATTCTTTAACCTTGGTGTTGCTTTTAAGATCTGAATTGATTCAAGCAATGGTTGGAGAGACTTAGAATCTTGATGAATTAGTAGAGAACTTGGGGATAGATTGGCATAAACTTGGTCCAATAGCATCCGCTCTATTTGCAATAGGGAAAAAGGTCCACTTGCCAAAGAATCTCTGGCCAGGGATCCTATGGAGCTTAAAACAGATAGAGATATTAAGGAAACAAAAAGCGTTTAAGAGAGAGAGCGAACGAGAGTAGGGGAAAAAGAGTGAGGAAATAGTTTGGGTATATATACCTTTTCGCTTTGACTTACCCTGTTGGACTACTAGAGGGCTCATAATTTATAAGTAGTTGCAAGATAATTGCTTTCCATTAATATGGTTAAAATGTACCGATTTCTTGTTAGGCAATTAGAAGATACCAATTTTCAATTAGGTAGGTTGGAGTGTAACAGCTTCCAGCTGTATTTGTTACATTTCTTGAAGAAGGATTTAGATAGCAATTCTATGATGTAATTTGGCTAGGGATTGCCTAGTGGAAACATCATCTTTCTATTGCTCAAGTCTAGCTTAGTCATAACAATTCCCCCCCACTTCTGAAATGGAGCTACCAATTTTTGTTTAGATGAAGGAAGTAGTTATACCAATCTACTATTTTGAGCTCCGATCATGACACTTGAGTTGCCGATCATGACACTTGAGCTGCCAACCATGACACTTGAGCCAAACAAGAAGTAAGTTGTCAAACTAACCGAGTTGATGAACTGCCAAACTCCTAGATCGAGCCAACCTTTGGCTTCAAGCCATTGCTAGAACTTTCTAGAAGGTACTAGCTACTTCATTATTATTTTTGGCATTTGATGGCTTTCTCGAGGTGTCATCATTACAAGCCAAAAATTTGAAATTCAAATTTAATGTCTGGTAGAAGTGATTCGTGAGATTGTTCTAGGTCATATGGGGTATTGATACATGGCGTAAAATTAACCAAGCATTCAAATGATTGCCTTCCATCGGTGAGGAGGAAGAAGGTGGTGCTGCCTAAATGTTTCTGGCTGGTGGCAACTTCCATCAAAAGGCTAGAGGTATCTCGGTAGGTCCTTGTTCTTTTTCTCCTTCTATTTTTTACTTTTCATCCTAGAACTTGTTTAGGAATTCCAGCATCTGCACCCTTTTCTCCAAATCCCAGAACTTCTTTAGGAATTCCAACTTTCATTTAAAAGCTCGGTTGATTTTATGCCATGTGTCAATATGCCATATGACCCAGAGAAATCTTGCGGATCACTACTGTCAAACACTAAATCTAAATTTTGAATTTTTTGCCAGTAATGATGACACCTCGAGAAAGCCATCAGATGCCAAAAACAATATATGAAGCAGCCAATACATTCTAGAAAGTTCTAGCAATGGCTTGGAGTCAGAGGTCAACTTAGCTCACCAAGCTGGCTCAGTTCATAAACTTAGCGGCTCCATGGCTCAATCTATGGGTTTGACGGCTCAAGTTGCTAGTTTGACAATTTACTTTTGGTTTGGCTCAAGCATCATCTTCGACAGCTTAAAATTGTAGGTCGGTATAACTAGTTCATTCGAGCAAAATTGGTAGCTTGGCTTTGGAAATGGGAAGCAATTGTTATGACTAACCTAGAGCTAGGGTTGGAAATGGGCTTGTGCCAACTTCGAGTCGGGCTACGAGCTTGGCTTGAAGCATTTTAGGCTAGGTTTGAGCCTAATTATGAGGCCCGCTTATATATTGGGATGAGCTCGGGAATACCATTAGCCCAGCTTGGGCCTAAGCTTGAATTTAAAATCGATTCCTAGCCTAACTTCAGGCTTGAGGTAGATCTCTCCAAACTATAACCCTAATCCCAGGGAGCAATCGAAGAAGAGAAATGGCCCAGAAAGAGAGAGAGAGGAGGTCACATGCACTCTCTGCATCGATAATTGTGGCTTCTATAGCAATCCAATCACCAATAACATATGCCAGACCTGCTTCCGGGCTACCGTGCCATCCTATTCTAACCATGAGAAGCCCAAACTGCCCCTTCATGATTATCGGATCCGACCGTGGAAGGTGGGAGGGGAGGGGCTGACGGCCAAGGCTGATGTGGCCACCATCGTGGGGGTGGCGCTAGTGAGGCAGGTGAATCGACATGTTGGGTGATAGAAGATGGTGGTTTTGATGGGTTTTCATTGTCAGCGTGAGAAGATGTTGTGCTCAAAGTGAAGGAAAATCCTGATTTTTCGGATTAGGTTCGTTCAGATTTGATCAGATCAAGAGATATATTTCAAAAATTTTTCTTTTTGATCCAGATCAGATCTAAGATCTTTTAGATCTGATTATTATTATTTTAAAAATTTAAATAAAATCAGATAAATTAAATCAGATTTAATTTACCTTGATGTGGGTAATCCTATTATCCGTTGATGATCCTGTAAGCAGCGGAAAGTTCTGGATCAAGCCACGTAAGTGCCTGGCCTCTACCGGTATCCACTCAGGCTGGATCTGGAGATCCTCTTCTTCTCTATCACGTCTCCAAAAATTAGATCTGGATCTGATCTGGAGGATCTTCAAAACTCTTTTCGAAGATCAGCAGTTTTGTCCTATGCAGCAGTGCATCCTTCTAGCTTTCAGTCGCTTTTCTCTCGTCTGGATCGTACCAACCAAGGTTCAAAACTCCTTTTGGACGTGGAGAGGAGAGGGAGAAGGTGGGTTTGGCATGGAGGAAGAGGGGAGAGGCAGCCTTGGGACGTGGGAATTGGATTCCTTTCAATGCTTTTTGAGTTGGGCACAGGGTTTTATTTATAGACTGGCTGTGATCCAACCTCTCTTTTTTCCAACCAATCACAACTCTTTGTGAAATCAGATCTAAATCTGATTGGTTGAAATAGAGTCCCCTGTATTCCTCCTTAGAGGATGCCTAAGACCAGTCAAAGTTGGTTCTTAGGAGAACTCTAATTGAAATCCAAAAAGGAGATGGAGTCCCTGTCCAACAGGAACTGCTAGGCGTGCGCCCTCCTCCTTGCCAGGTTCTGGCAGGAGGACAAGCTCCCACCAGTCCTCCAATAGGTGCGTGACACGTGGATAGAAGTCAATGTGTCTATGGTCAATATTTGATCAGTCAAAGGTAGACTTTTGACCAAAGTCAAAGAACGAGAAATGGTAGGTGACCAAAAATGGCAGGTAATATCTTACAAAATAAGACAACCTTTTCTGACTTGGACAACCTCCAGTCAGACCATATAAAGGCCTCTGATTGAGCACAAACTCCTTTGGCTCAGACAGGACAACTTATTTATGATAGTAAAAGAAGAACGTTAGGTTCAATCGAGTGCTAGCACGATTTTCTTGAATCTAATTGAATCTCATTCAGATCAATTGAACTGGATTAGTTCAATTGATGATCACCAGATTCAAACCCTTGTTTGTGTGACCCAGTTAGGTTTCAGTTCTGTATGGTAATGGGATATGTTATGATCTCTATCATTGATATCATCGAAACTTCTTTCGATGGATCAGAACTCTTCTGATTCGAACAGCTAGAATGATCGATCATCTAAATCATTCTAATTGCTCCCAAAATCCACCAGTGACACCTAGCAGTATATGGTGGCAACCCATCAGAGCTGAATACGAACCTCTTGGTGCAGCTACCTGTGTGATTAAGTTCTTCTATCTTGAGCCCCGATCAGATTAGGGTTAAGGTGAACTCGTCAAACCCTAGTTTCTGTCATATGATGTAATCATTCGATTCGAGTCCGATGTGAAAATCTAAATAGAAACTCTTTCTATTATTTCACTCTGCCATGGCCATGGGCTTCTGGACTTGATTCTCATGATCATCATAGGGCTGCTCCTCTACCACCGAGGTAGATAGATTCCATCTTAATGCTATCCAGTTCCTACAATGAACATGCTATAGCCAACATACACCTCAGGGTTCCATATGGCTAGGAGATCGAGTAATGGTGTAGTCAAACTATAACACCCTCAAGGTGAACTGTCGATGCACCTCAGGTCAAAGAACCAGACACACTACTGCAGCATCGAGTCAGTCATTGACGAGAAGGTAGACTCCCTAATGACTACTCGAGGTGGTCACGCTCAGTGCCCTCGTTCTCTAACGAGTACCTGTACTCTCGCTCCGGTGTCTCCACACCATAGACTCAAGACTCATCTACTAAAGAGAAGCGATTGTACACCAACCTTCCGGATCAATCACCATCCTCGTGATGATCCTATGGTCGGGAGCATTTTATGAGTTAATAATGATTATTCATGTCTTAAATTTTCAACTCTTGAAAATATGAATTATCATTACCATTAACTCAAAGGATGTATCACAGACACTAAATACACATATATGATAGAAAATAACCTATTTTATTGATATTAGTCAAAATTATAATTTTGCCCCTAGAAGTGTATTACAAGTGTCAGCCAATTCTGGCTTCTAGGGCACATATATCTAACACAGAGAACCAGTACTTAGACCGTCACGACTGCAGCTTCGACCATAAGGACACCAACTGGGAGGCCATTGCCCATGAGAACCCTGTTGTTTAGGCCTCCAAGGCCATTAAAATGAGTCGTGAGGGGCAAGGCGAGTTAGGTAAGCTGGCCCAATTGGGTTCAGGTTGGGCTTGGATCTAGGTTTTTCCCCAAAAAAAATTGGGCCTAAGCTTGGCTCGAAGCCCAAAAAATATCGGCCAGCCTCAGGTAGAGTTATGGCCTAGCCTAGTTCCAGCCTTGACTAGAGTTGACCACTAGAAATATGCCACATATCCATTGGGCGGTCCCGAGACAAATTAGATCATAGATTGCCATGTGGATCACTTTTGAAATGTGACAAATACAACTGGAAGCCGTTATACTCCAACCAACCTCACTAAAAGTTGGTATCTTCTGACCAATCTAACAAGAAGTTGGTATCTTCTAACTGACTTAACAAAACATCGGTACATTTTGATCATATTAATGAAAAGCAATTATCCTATAACTAACCAAACAGAAAGTCAGTAAGTCATTACAGATTCCTTCAAACTTTGCCTATAAATACGACCTCTATGGTAGTTCAAGGGTGTAATTTAAAGCAAAGAGGGATAAGATGCCCAAACTATCTCCTCATTCTTTCTCCTATTCTCTCATTCCCTCTTTCTCTTTGTTAAACTCTTTTTGTTTCCTTAATATCTCTATTTGATTTAAGCTTCGGCGGGTCCCTTGCTGGAGATTCTTTAGCAACTGAACATTTTTCCTTGTTGTAGGTAAAGCAGATGTTATTTGATCAGGTTTACGCCGATTTATCACAGAGTTCTTGTTGGAATCCCATGATTATAGGAATCTCAAATTATGGTATCTATTGAAGTCTCATGATTTGTTGGAATTCCATGATCATAGGAATTCCAAATTATGGTATTTGTTATTATGATATCTGTTGAAATCCTATGATTATAGGAATCCTAAATTATTAGAAATTAATTTCAGTTTATGTATATAGCTGATTCTCCTAATTATTTATGTTTTCTTTTGTAATTGTTTAGCTTCCTATTCTAGGACTAATTAGTGTGTATAAATAGGAGCTATGTAAAGAGCATTATGATTCAGAAAAATATACAAAGAAATTTTCTCCAATTTTTCTTTTTTGTTTTCTTCATGGTATCAAAGCCGTGTCAGTTTTTCACGGCATAATTTTACAGAACCATGTTAGGTTTTTTGGGTCAAACTTCTAGTGATCTATTACGGGGGGTTGAGTGTGACCACCTGCCCTAGGAGGAAGCCCTATCGCCGATCGGCCTGCTGCCCACGTTCTTCCTCGTGTGTCACGCCTCTGCCTAGCCTTGGTTCTTGACCTGGTTTGCTTTTTTTACTGGTACTAAGTGTTTTGTTTCTTCAGTGCTTTTTCTCCTATTTGCTGAAACATACTGTGGGAAAGAGGGCTGTGACTGAAACAAAATCGGACTTTGTGAGTGATAACCCATCTTTATAAATCAGTCCCGTCAATGGAACTAACTATCTGGCTTGGTCCAGATCCTGTCTTTTGTTCATTCAAGCTAGGAGACTACAAGGGTATATTACTAGGGATAATCTAAAATCAGAAATTACCAGTTCTAATTATATTCAATGGGAATCTGAAAATTCACTTTTAATGTCTTGGCTCATCAATTCTATGCAACCTCAGATTGCTTGGGGGTATTTGTTGTTGAACAGTGCAGCTACTATTTGGAATGCAGTTTCTCAAACCTACTCTCAAATGGGTACTGATGCATAGATTTATGAGCTCCGTAACAAAGTTCATGGAACTAAATAAGGTGAGATGACTATTGCACAATACTTTGCTGAATTAAATGGTTTATGGTAGGTCTTGAATTACCATCAAGACTTTCAAGCCACATATGCTGCTGATGCTGTTAAGTTTCAGAAATTGATTGAAAAGAAACACATATGATTTTCTTGCTGGCTTGAATATAGAGCACGATCAGATATGGGTCCAAGTACTTGGAAAGGATCCTATGCCTTCCTTGAGGCAAACATACTCATATGTCCAACAGGAGGAGAGTCGAAGGAGTGTTATGATCCATTCAAGACCACAAGCGAATGTGTCTAAAATCGTGGATTTCTCTGAGGAAACAAATAATACTGGGATCTTTTCCAATGAAGAAGTTCAATCCCTAAGGTGTTTGTTGTCTTAGCTTGAATCTCAATCTACTATTGCTTTCTTTTCTAATTTTGTCAAATCAGATAATGCTTTTCTTGCCAATCTTGAAAAATCTTTTTGGGTTATAGATTCTGGAGCAAACAAACACATGACAGGCTCTCAAAATAAATTTTCAACCTACTCTCCATGTACAGGAAAAGAAAAAGTCTACATAGCGGACGGGTCCTTAGCCACTATTTCTGGAACAGGTTCTATTAAATGTACTACCACCATAAATCTAGCTTCAGCTCTTCATGTTCCTAGCTTTCCTATTAATCTTTTGTCTGTTAGTTCCATTACTAAATTTCTTAATTGCAAAATTGAATTTTTTCCTACTCATTGCATATTTTAGGAGTTGAAAATAGGGAGAACGATTGGCATTGGCAGTGGTAGATTGCAAGATGGCCTGTATCTTCTGGATGACAGTTGTGGTCTCTCAAATCCTGGTCCCAACCAAGCTTTGTTAGGACATTCTATAAGTGCTGAACAAGAGATCATTCAATGGCATAGGTGATTAGGATATCCTTCTTTTTCTGCTTTAGAAAGGTTATATCCTATTTTGTTTAGACAATGCAAATTTGAATTGCTGGTTTGTGATGCTTGTGAATTTGCTAAACACACGAGACATTCTTATGCTCCAATAAATAATAAGAGTTCGATTCATTTCATGACTATTCATTCTGATGTATGGGGGCTTACCTAAACAAGTTTTTTGTCTGGTTATCGATGGTTTGTTACTTTTATTGATTGTTGCACTAGATTGACTTGGGTTTACTTGATGAAAGCAAAAAATGAAGTATTTGTTTGCTTTCAACAGTTTTACAAGATGATTTGTACATAGTTTGATGCTCAGGTTAAGATTCTAAGAACTGATAATGGTATTGAATATATAAATAAAGTCTTTTGTGCTTATTTAGATTCAAATAGAATGGTGCATCAGACTAGTTGTGTTAATACTAGTGCACAAAATGGAGTGTCAGAGAGAGAATAGACATTTACTTGAGGTGGCTCGATCCCTTATGTTTATCATGAACCTTCCTACACCTTACTGGGGGGATGCTGTTCTTTCTGCAACATATCTTATCAATAGAATGCCTCTTAGAATACTGAACTTTAAGAGTCCTTCAGAAGTTTTACAGGGTAGTAATTCTTATATTGTTTTCCCAAAGATCTTTGGTTGTGTTTGTTTTGTTCATAAGACAAATGTTGGAAAGTTGGAACCTAGAGCTCTTAAATGTATATTTGTGGGTTACTCTAGTACTCAAAAGGGATATAAATGTTACCATCCACCTTCAAGAAAATATTTTGTGAGCATGGATGTCACATTTAGGGAATTTGAGCCTTATTTCTCCACTCAATCATCTTTTCAGGGGGAGCATAAGAGTGAAGAGGTGTCCTCATATTACCCTCTTCAGGGGGAGATTCTTAGGCTTGGGATAGACCTTAACGAGGATAACAAGGACCAACCACCTCAACCCCTAGGGAGATCGGATAGACTGGATTTGAGAACTTACATACGTTGGAACAAGACAGATACAGTCATTAAGCATGATACACCTGATCAACCGGCATCCTTGAATTCAGTTCCTCAACATTCTGAAGATATACGTGGTGAGTCTCCTTTGATCCTTGATGATTCTAATTCTGATTCTAATCCTAATTCTTCTTTTGATGATTTTGATGTTCCCATTGCTATTAGAAAAGGAGTCAGAACTTGTACTAAACATCCCATTTTCAATTTTGTTTCCTATGATTCTTTATCTCCTTCCTATAGAGCTTTTGTCTTGTCTGTTTCTTCTGTTTCTATCCCACAGGGTTGGAAGGAAACATACCTTGATCCAAAATGAAGGGCAGCCATGGTTGAGGAGATGAGGGCTTTGGCAAAAAATGAGACATGGGATCTTGTTACTCTTCCATTGGGAAAGATACCAGTGGGATGCAAGTGGGTGTTTACAGTAAAACATAGGGCTAATGGTTCAATCGAAAGGTACAAGGCCAAGCTAGTGGCAAAAGGCTTCACACAGACCTATGGAGTAGATTACCAGGAAACCTTTGCCCCTATTGCGAAGAAGAATACTATCAAAATCCTGTTATCCTATGCAGCAAATCTTGAGTGGGACTTACAGCAGTTTAATGTCAAGAATGCTTTTTTGCATGGAGGTTTAGAGGAAGAAGTGTACATAGAGATTCCTCCAGGGTTTAATGATGAAAAAACCAAAGGGAAGGTTTGCAGATTGAAGAAGGCATTATATGGTCTGAACCAGTCACCAAGAGCATGGTTTGACAGATTTAGGAAAGCCATGATTTCTTTTGGCTACCATCAAAGCAATGCTGATCATACTTTGTTTATGAAACACTGTAGAGGTAAGATCACATTACTTATTGTTTATGTTGATGATATAGTTGTGACTGGAGATGATGAAGAGGAGATTGCCTATCTAAAAAGGCTTTTAGCCCAAGAATTTGAAATTAAAGATTTGGGTAAGCTACGGTATTTTTTTGGAATAGAGGTTGCTAGGTCAGATAAAGGGATCTTTATTTCTTAGAGAAAATATATTCTGGATCTCCTGGAAGAAACTGGCATGTTGGGATGTAAACTTGCAGATTCTCCTATTAAGGCTAATCACAGATTGCAAATAGGAGTTGGGGACTCAATTGACTTGGAAAGATATTAAAGGTTAGTTGGGAGATTGATTTATCTCTTATACACTAGACTAGATATAGCTTATGCTATTAGTCTGGTGAGCCAATATATGCATGATCCTCGTGAATCCCACTTAGAATCTGTGTTTCGCATTTTGAGATACCTAAAATCTGCACCAGAGAAAGGGCTACTTTTCTCAAGGCATGGCCACCTATAGATAAAAGCTTTTACAGATGCAGATTGGGTTGGATCTCTTGATGATAGAAGATCAACATCTGGTTCTTGTATATTTGTTGGAGGTAACCTAGTTACCTGGAAAAGCAAGAAATAGAATGTAACAGCAAGATCAAGTGCAAAAGCAGAATATAGAGCTATGGCTCAGGGTATCTATGAACTATTGTGGTTGCGAAAATTGATGAAAGAGTTGAAGTTGTTAGAAATAAATAGTTTATCCTTATTCTGTGACAACAAGGTTGCTATTAGTATTGTCCACAATCTAGTTGAGCATGATTGGACCAAACACAGAGATTGATCGGCACTTCATAAAGGAGAAGATAGTAGATGGCTCATTATCTGTTTCTCATGTGACTTCGAAGGAGCAGTTGGCTGATGTATTTACTAAGGGACTAAGCAGTAGAGTATTCCATACTTTAGTTTGCAAGTTGGGCATGTGTGATATCCATGGACCAACTTAAGGGGGAGTGTTGGAATCCCATGATTATAGGAATCTCAAATTATGGTATCTATTGAAATCCCATGATTTGCTAGAATCCTATTGATTATAGGAATCCCAAATTATGGTATCTGTTATTATGGTATTTGTTGAAATTCTATGATTATAGGAATCCTAAATTATTAGGAATTAATTTCAATTTCTGTTTATAGCTGATTCTCTTAATTATTTCTGTTTCCTTTTGTAATTATTTAGCTTCCTATTCTTGAACTAATTAATGTGTATAAATAGGAGCTATGTAAAGAGCATTATGATTCAGAAAAATATACAAAGAAATTTTCTCCAATTTTTCTTTTTTGTTTTCTTCAGTTCTCTACTAATTCATCAAGATCCTAAGGCTCTTCCGCGATTGCTTGAATCAATTCAGATCTTAACTTCAACAGTACTTAAAATCATCTCTGCAATGCATCATAATTAAGTTTTGTTGTAGAGAGAGCTAATTGTGTAACTGATAGGAATGATATTGTATTTTATTTTTTTTTCTAAAGGAGCTAAGGATAAACTTTTAGTTCTTAATTTATTTCATTGGATCCCTTTATTTTGGTATTTATTCTTATCCTATTTTGCAAATAGTATTCCATAGGACTACCAGAAAAAGGCTGTGCACCAATAGATACTTCAGAGTAGCAGCATCTACAAACCTGGAAACCACCATGTCTAGGTCTCTGTGCCTTATCAAATATACCCATCAAATTTTCATAAAAATAACTTCTTCAACCTATGCTCTCTTGCAGTTTTTTCCCAGCAGAAGAATTCTTGTGTATCTTTTCTCGTGTTTGGAAAGCACATGAGTTGATACTTGAAAGTATTTGGAACTGAGACATTCAATCACTCCAGATCTCTTTCTGTTTAGAAAGCACATGAGTTGATATTTCTCTTTCTTTGGCACTGAGTATTAAATTTGTGGTTTCTTGATGGAATCAATAACTTGTACTTGCAAGGAAATCTTAATTTATAGCACCAAAAGTCAAGCCTTTGGAATTTCTGAACTAAGAAAACTGGGATGATAAACTTAGGCTCATTATATGCACATTTGAATTGTAGCTTATTGATGTACTAATTGGGGTTCATCATTTTGAAAATAATGTATATGAACAAATATTTATAAACAAATATTTATATTTTTATTGTTATAAAGGTCAAAATAGCTTTGTATCTGGCATGGTAAAAATTGACAATTTTTAAGCTAAAATTTGGACCTTATAATCATTAGTTATAAGCTTCTATAAAAATATCCTAATTTTTTCTTTTAATATTTCTTTCTGAAGTTTAAATGAGTTTCATTATTTAAATCACTTTATCATAGTTGATTAAACTTGTATATCAAGTGCATCTATATGATAAGGTCCAACAAGAGATTATTTCTTGGGCTCTAAAGTAGTGTATTCCCCAGCACAATATTGAGATTGTTAAGGAGATGCTTGAGGATGCAAAAACAAATGAACTGACTATTTTTGTCATTAGCAGCAGCATGAGTTCATGATGATTGTAGGGTTGCGTGGTGGATCTGGACTAAGCTTATACCTTTTATTTTAGCTATACACTTGTTTACAACAAATTTTCTAGTTTATTGACATGATGTCCGTGGTTTGCGTGAGATGTGTTAACAGTTCATATTAAATGAGCTAATTCTTGGAGTTATGGAGGAAATCTTTCTAGAGGAAAAAGGCTTTAAACCTAGTTGAATGGAGAAGGTATATGTTGCTTGCAAGTTCACTTGGAGATCAAAAATATAAGTAATATATCAATATTTTGATGATGCAATACCAAAAAGTGACTTTAATTATCTCCAATATATACAAGTATTGTTTAGGAGATGCAAGATTGGAATAGGTCGGATGAAGTGAAAAAATGCTCATGGTGTGTGACTGAAATTTTGGGAGAGAAATAAATACATCTCAAGTATTGTATACAAAGATGAGATGGCATGGTGTGTATGATGTAAAATTAGGAGCTTTGAAGTTAGTAATGTACTAATGTGGACATTGCATGATACGTAAAAGTTCTAAATAAATGATGCACTCTTGGAATGTGATCAATATTGTTTAGTCGTAGCTGGTGTAAACTTTTGGAGGCACCTTTAAGGAAAGGCATGCCAACACAGGTAGTAGGGTAAATAGTACTGGGCCTAAGACCATGTGGATGGAAGTTGAGCATTAGAGTTTGAAGAAACTTGATTTGATAATAGACTATTTCATTTAGAATTTGCAAACAAGGATCCAGGGGACTGATCCAAAATAACTGTGCTTCAGGTTTGGACTACAATTAAGTAGATTTAAAATAGACAATGATACCCATATTTTTTGTTCTTTGTATCCCAAAATTTGGGGATTTCATGAAATGCAATTAACATCTTGCTTACATTGTAATAATTTCAAGAAAGTTGGACACTGGATTTAATTTTGCAAATCAACTTCCTGAACTCCCAGTCTATTGCCTGATATGACTGAGTTGCCCCAACATTAAGCCATTGAGATCAAAGAAAAATGGACAGGATTGGATAGAATGGGGTTTATAGTTGGTTTATTGCTAGATGCAACTGTTGTGGTTTGTTTTGGCTGAAACTTACTAATTGGTTGGCTGAATTCATATTAGATACTGAAACCTTTAATCAAGGGTTAGTTCTAGAACTTCAATTGATCGAAACCAATCTATAGGAGTCATTGGAACTTTTGTTATGGCTGTAACTTCAAACCATTGGACTTTCAAAATTCTTATCAACATTGATAAATATTACTTCATTCTATGTCATGGTTTTTGACATGTCAACCTGTGGACATATAAACGCTTAGGAAAATGCCTGGCTTGAATTCATAGTTTGTAGGAGTTGATAAACCTCAACTTGGGTTACAAAATCATTTCATTTGGTTTTGCATGATGATTGCCATGGTGTTTCGCACAGTTGATTTCATTTGTTTCATTGTGGAGTACCCAACTTTTATCCCATTGGATTGCTTCTTGTTGCCCATGTGCTATGCAAATTAACCAATGTTAATACGCATCAGAACTGTTTATGGATTATTTACTGAAGTGTAAAGGATGTAATGCGTAAATAAATTTAATCAGTTTGCTTGAGGCTGCCCCCACAGAGATTGACTTCACCAGACTGCTGTATCAATCTGGGCACCCGCTTTGCTTGTCTTAATTGTGTTCACTGTGATCATGTTTCTAGTTGGAGGATGTACCCTTTTTGTGAACCTAAAATTTGGGTGGCGAGTCAAGAATTGGCATTGGACTCTGTTGGGGATAAACCCCGCTCCCACCGAAATCCAGTTGGATGCTTAGCCGATAATGCAACTGGTAGTCAAGGAAAAGCTTCAGCGGACAAGCCTTAGCCGAGCTTCTTAGCGGCCGAGCTCCTTCCGAACTCATTAGCAGTCGAGCCCCTTCCGAACCCCTTTAGTCGGTCGAACTCATTAGCGGTCGAGCCCTGGCCGAACTCCTCAGTGGCCGAACTTCTCAGGAGCCGGACTCCCCAGACATCTCCTTCAGTCGGGCTTCTACGGGAGCCAAACTCCTCAGCAACTGGACTCCTTCAGTCGGACTTCTATGGAAGCCGAACTCCTTACAGACTGTTGATGGATTCCTACATGCGATCCTACTACTAAATGGTTACACGACAATAATGATTGTCATTTATCAAGTCAATAACGATCGGTATTTATCAAGTTAATAACAATCGGCATTTATCAAGTCAATAACGATCGGCATTGATTAGGATGGTTACGACAGTCATTGATCAAAGCAGTTACAACAAGCTCCGCCTATAAAAAGGACCCTCCAGATATGCTTACGTCAGGTTAAAAAAATAACTCTTCTCTCTTCGAAATCTTGCCGAACTCCATACTGAGTACTCCATTTCTGTTGGCCAGAGCTAACTTGACCGTCGGAGAGTCCTACCGAAGTTACCCCCACCGGCTCCGGACAGGACTTTGTTTTGCAGGTCACCGTCGGCGACCTCGTTTCCTTCCACTCCAGCTCGATCCGGCGTCAACCAAACTCTGCACCAACAGATTGAGGTTGCTTCGGGGGAGATCTTATCTCCTGCAGGAGATAAGATCTCTCTCGAGGCATCCTCGACTGCTGGAGATAAGATCTCCCCTGAGACAACTGCAGGAGATAAGATCTCTCCCGAGGCATCCTCGATTGTTGGAGATAAGATCTCCCCTGAGACAACCTCGGCTGCTGGAGATAAGATCTCCCCTGGGGCAACCTTACCTCGGCTGTAGGAGATAAGATCTCCTCCGAGGCAACCTCGGCCGTAGAGATAAGATCTCTCCCGAGCCAATCTTACCTCGGTTGCTGGAGATAAGATCTTCCCTAAGGCAACCTTACCTCGGCCAGGAGATAAAGATCTCTTCCGAGCATCCTCGACTGCTAGAGATAAGATCTCTCTCGAGCGACAAACCTCGGCTGTAGGAGATAAGATCTCCCCGAGGCAACCTTAACCTCGGCTGCAGGAGATAAGATCTCCCCGAGACAATCTCGGCTGTTGAGATAAGATCTCCCTTGGGGCAACCTTACCTCGGCTGTAGGAGATAAGATCTCCCCCGGGCAACCTTGGCTGCAGGAGATAAGATTTCCTCCGAGACACTGCTGGAGATAAGATCTCCCCCGGGTCAACCTTACCTCGGCTGTGGGAGATAAGATCTCTCCCGAGACAACCTCGGCTGCAGGAGATAAGATCTCTCCCGAGGCATCCTCGGCCGCTGGAGATAAGATCTCCCCCGGGGCAACCTTACCTCGGCTGTAGGATATAAGATCTCCCCCGAGCGCCCATATCAACCTCGGCTGCAGGAGATGAGATTTCCCCCGAGGTAACCTCTGAGGCAGGAGATATGATCCCCCGAACTTCAACTTCAACTTCAACGGGTGCGGAGCCCGGGAAAGGACTTCGGCAGTCGTCTGTTTTGGTACTCCCTTCGAATTTCAAACTCGGGAGTGGGGGGACTATTGTTGGGGATAAATCCCGCTCCCATCGAAGTCCAGTCGGATGCTCAGCCGACAATGCAATCGGTAGTCAAGGGAAAGCTTCAGCGGACAAGCCTTAGCCGAGCTCCTTAGCGGCCGAGCCCCTTTCGAACTCATTAGCGGCTGAGCTCCTTTCGAACCCCTTTAGCCGGCCAAACTCATTAGCGGCCGAGCCCCGGCCGAACTCCTTAGTGGCCGAACTTCTCAGGAGCCAAACTCCCCAGACATTTCCTTCGGCCGGGCTTCTACGGGAGCCGAACTCCTCAGCAGCTGGACTCCTCCAGTCGGACTTCTATGGAAGCCGAACTCCTTACAGACTGTTGACGAATTCCTACAGGCGATCCCACTACTAAACGGTTACACGACAATAATGATTGTCATTTATCAAGTCAATAACAATCGGAATTTATCAAGTCAATAACGATCGGCATTGATCAGGATGGTTACGACAGTCATTGATCAAGGCAGTTACAACAAGCTCCGCCTATAAAAAGGATCCTCCAGATACGCTTACGTCAGGTTAAAAAAATAACTCTTCTCTCCTCTTCGAAATCCTGCCAAACTCCACACTGAGTACTCCATTTCTGTTGGCCAGAGCTAACTTGACCGTCGGAGGGTCCTACCGGAGCTACCCCCACCGGCTCCGGACAGGACTTTGTTTTGCAGGTCACCGCCGACGACCTCATCCCCTTCCACTCCAGCTCGATCCGGCGTCAACCAAACTTTGCACCAACAGACTCTATCAAGGTACTTTACATTGGAGCAACCAGCAATCTAGAAAGCAAGGATCATTTGATGTGAGAAAAGTATGAGTGCAGAAATACTTGCCTACATTGCCTAAATGCTCTTGGAAGTTATCTCTGTTCTCTCTGTAGCTCCAGTGCTCCAAGCATAAATGCCTGGATCAATCTAATTCTTATGAATAAAAACCTCTATGATTCATATATATAATCATGGCTAGACTTTTCTTTTATTGTCTATTTGTTTTTCATATATATAATCATGATAGTTTTTCTCAAATTGTGGCTTCTTTAAATCCCGTGCTGGAAGTAACTGAAGAAATAATGCTTTGTCACTGTGGAAAGTTAATTTTTATCACTTTACCATGCAGGTTACTTTAGAATGGCCTGGACTTCCTGCTGGTGTAAAGTTTGATTCATCTGATGTAGAGCTATTAGAATGGATGAATTTATTCCAACTTTGGAGGAGGATGAAGGAATCTCCTGTACTCATCCTGAAAATCTCCCGGTATCCAAATACTGATTTTTTGTTGATAATTACATCATATAGATTTTAGCCACTAAGTCATTCTTTTGGCATTAGCTACGAAGAAAGATGGAAGCAATGTTCATTTCTTTCATAGAACATCAAATGCATATGCAACTGGGCATCGCAAGCGCTGTAAAATCAATACCAACTGTGGTAAGTCTGAGGAGTGCATAAGATGGCATAAGATGGAAAACTAAACCTGTGTTGGAGATGGCGTTTGGAAAGGCTGGATGAAGATAATAGTGCTATACAAAAGTTCGAAAGGTGGTGGTTGGATGATGCATCAATACCACTCTGGTAATGAAGAAGATGAAAGGGATGGTGAGCTTGTGGTTTCAAAAATTTTGTTCCAACAGCAAGCAAAGCAAATAGATAAGAGTGAAATTGATCCAGTCAATGAGGAGTCTGAGATGTTTGCCATCAGAAAAGGATTTTTTGTTCGATACCGATGAGCATCATCTACAAATCTTGCCAGGCCATGTAAGTCGAACACAGTCTTTGTTAAAGTGGTCAATGTTTTTGCTTTTACCTGCTTATTGTAATGTGGACTTCGGTTTATCTTTAAATGCTTGCAGTATGAGTTGTTTTCTACCATGTAATCTCCTCTCTTTAACATTCTCACTGCATCATAAGTATGGCACTCATCTAAGCTGAGGTCTCAACCTGGCCATCAGTTTATACTGATGTATTTAGCATGCACCAATACAATATATATGAAATGTTTGCTCTCATTATCTTGATAGATGTTTTTAGAATTATGCTTCATTTAGTAAGTCCTTATATAGGAATGTATCTCTATATATATTATGTACTTGTATTCCAAGCATCCCATCTATTTAAGGAGATGGGATCTCACTAGTAGGAAATAATATATTGAGTTTCACTTTCTACAACTTGAACATGGTATCAAAGCTCCAGGTTCCATAGCCCTAGCCGCCAGCCATCTCCACCACCTCAAACCACCGCCACCGCATCCTCCCTCACCACCCATCGCCTCTCTTCTTGATCTCACCCTCTTTTCTTGATCTTTTCCCTGTTTCTTGATCTTCTTTCTTTCTTCTCTTCTTCTTCTATATGTTGTAGGTATCTTTCCTATGCTGTGTGAAGATTATCTGGCTATCTATTAATCATGGAAGTGGTACACTGCCCATGATTTCTTTGCATGCCCCCCCATCTTTCACTGTCTGGATATCTGGTTGTTTCTATCCTCTTCTTTAGCTGCTATGGCGTCCTCAAATAATGACAACAAACAACTCTCAACACTTCTGACTCTCAATTCTGACGTTGTGACAAAAAATCTAATGGCAACTAGAGTGAAGCTTAATGGCACTAACTACATTTTGTGGGCCCAATTGTACAAACTATTTATTGGTGCCTAACGGAAGGTGTAGCACTTGACTAATGATCCCCCAAATTCCAAAGATGCTACTTATGAAGATTGGCTGGCTAGTGATTGTTATGTCATGGTTATTGAATAGCATGGAGGAGAAGGTTAGTGTTGGTGTTATGTTCTTAAAGACAACTTAGCAATCTGGGACACCCTTATAGAGATGTACAAGTATGAGAAGAATATATCAAGGGAATTTGAACTCTGTGAGCAACTCTTCACATTGCAACAAGGTGATAAACATGTAGTCGATTACTATGCTTCTCTGAGAGGTATTCTTGATGAGTTAGATTCACATAAGCTTCTAGTCCTGGATTCATAGAAGTTAAAGGACTATTGTGAAGGTTTGGTTGTTGCTAAATTTCTGTCTGGGTTGAATCCATCTTTAGTTCATCAAATTCGTGGTCAAATTATTGGTGGTGAATTAGTTTCTCTGTCAGTGACTTTTTCTAGAGTTCTACGTGTCTCTACTGGAACTACATTAGCCTTCACCACTACATATCAAATGGAGCACTTGGCTATGGCTATTGGTGGCCTTGGTCAAGGCCGTGGTAGAGAAAGTGGTAGAGATTTAGGGGGAGGCCATGGTGTTGGTAGTGGTCGTCTACTCACATCCGATGAGGGACCACATCACTATTCACATTGTAAGCAAAACAATCATGTGTCTGAGAAATGTTGGCTCAAGTTTGGCAGACCTGACTGGGTGCAGTTGGTTTCTACAGAGACTATGACTGATACTTCTGTTCCAACACCGTTGGCTCATTCTAGCATGATACAAATCCCTCAGGCTAAGTATGAGAAATTTTTTCAGTTCCAATCTACTTAATATGCATAGACAGCTACTCATGCCACCACTTCGAGTATTGGTGCATTCATTGCTTCCTTTGCTAATTCCTGGGTATTAGATTTAGGAGCGTCATCTCATATGATAGGCATAAAAATCAATTTCACTTATCTAGTTCTACTCCTGTTCCTTCTGTTGCTGTTGCTGATGGCTCTTCTTGTCATGATTTGGATGAGGGAGTTGTTCGTGCTTCCTCATCACTTTCCTTAAATCATGTTCTTTATGTTCCAAAGTTTCCTATTAGCCTTTTGTCCATTAGCCAAATAACCAAATCTAAAAATTATTTTATGAAATTTTTTTCCCACATACTGTTTTTTAGGCTCTACAGACTAGGAAGAGGATTAGTTTGGGGCATGAGAAAGGTGGCCTTTATTATCTTGACAACGGTGCATCTTCCAGTATTTTAGCTATGGTTTTTTTGGTGTCGTCTCTCTGTCTCCATTGTTGTGGCCCTACCGATTAGGCCACCCTTATAGAAGCTAAGACAAGTTCTATCATTTGAGTTGTCTATATCTTTTTTGGAGTGTGAGTGCTGTCAATTGGGTAAACACCATCATGCCTCCTACCCAAGTCGAGTCAATAAACACAATTCCGTCCCTTCTGAGTTAGTTTATTTTGATTTTGGGGTCCATGTCGTTTTACTGTTGTTGGATTTAGATATTTTATTATGTTTGTCTATAATTATTCTAGAATGACCTAGGTGTCTATGTTGAAACACAGGACACAAGTTCTTGATGTTTTCAAAATCTTTTATAATGAAATAAAATCCAATTTTCCACTTCCGTAGCACTGATAATTCTCTTGAATTTTGACGTATGATGTTTCCCAATTCTGTTATTCTCATGGTATTTTACATCAGACTACTTGTGCCCACACTTCTCTACAAAATGGTGTTGCTGAAAGAAAACATCGGCACTTACTAAATGTCACTTGTACTCTCATGATTCAAATACATGTACCTAAATATTTGTGGGTAGATGCTATTTTGTCTGCTTGTTGTTTGATTAACTGAATGCGGTCCTCAGTTCTCCACAGGAATATCCCTTATTCGTGTCTCCATCTTGATAAATCTATTTTCTCCCTACACGTGTTTTTGGGTGTCTATTTTGTATAGGATCTTCGTCCTAATCTTGATAACTTTTCACCCAGGTCAATCAAGTATGTCTTTATGGGGTATTCCTAGACACAAAATGGGTATAGATGTTATGATCCGGTGACTAGAAAGTATCATGCATCTACGGATATTATCATTTTTGAGTCCACTCCTTATTTCTCTGATGGGTCTTCGGGCATCACTATTGAGCATATTCCTTTTCCTCAACCAGTTGGGTTAGTTGAATATGTGCCTGTTCATGTTACAAATAAACCATTGTAGGTGTATACCAGAAGACATGAATCTCAGGCATCTGTCTTTACTCAAACTGATCCCTTGTCTTCAGCCGGAGATCCATGCCATCAACGACCTAAATCTCCTGTGATTACCTCAGATTTGGATCTGCCAATTGCTCTCCGTAAAGGTAAACGATCTACCACAGCTCATCCCATTTCTCTTTTTGTCTTCTATGATCATCTTACCCCTTTTGTTAGTTTGCCTTGTTCTTGTCATCTGTATCTGTACCCAGGGCTTACAAGGAAGCTTTGGATAATCCATCTTGGAAGACTACTATTACCTTAGATTTGGATCTGCTAATTGCTCTCTGTAAAGGTAAACGATCTACCACAGCTTATCTTATTTCTCTTTTTGTTTCCTATGATCATCTTACCCCTTCCTTTCGTCAGTTTGCCTTGTTCTTGTCATCTATATTTGTACCCAGGGCTTACAAGGAAGCTTTGGATAATCCAGCTTGGAAGACTGCTATGGATGAGGATATGGCCTCTCTCCTCTCTAAAGGTACATGGGATCTAGTTGATCCTCCTACTAGCTCGGACATT
This sequence comes from Cocos nucifera, assembly GCA_006176705.1. Lineage (NCBI taxonomy): Eukaryota > Viridiplantae > Streptophyta > Magnoliopsida > Arecales > Arecaceae > Cocos > Cocos nucifera. Next base: position 1,822,287 of record QRFJ01000075.1, read on the forward strand.
GTTGGTTGTAGATGGGTGTTCACAATCAAATATAAGCCAAATGGGACTGTAAATAGATACAAAGCTAGACTTGTTGCAAAATGGGTCTACTCAGACTTATGGCATTGACTATTTTGAGATCTTCTCATCAGTTGCTCGGCTAAACTCCATCAGGGTGATCATCTCAGTTACTATCAATCAAGAGTGGCCTATGTTCTAGCTAGATGTCAAAAATGCTTTCTTATATGCTGATTTGACAAAGGAGGTATATATAGAGCAACCTTTTGGGTATGTTGCTTAGGGGGAGAACGAGTGTGCAGACTTAAGAAGGCAATTTATGATCTCAAGCAAAGTCTTCGTGCCTGGTTTGACAAGCTCAACCAAGTTATTATCGCATTTGATTTCGACAAGTGTAACTCTGATCACTCCATTTTTGTTCATCGAAACTTTATTGGAACTGTTATTTTGGTTGTTTATATTAATGATATACTATCGACCGGAAGTGATCTAAGTGATATAGAGGAAACTAAGTATTTAAAATGGCATTTTGTTATGAAAGATATGGGGAAGTCTAGATACTTTCTTGGGATAGAAATTGCACACAACAAACAAGGTGTGTTTCTTTCTTAGAAGAAGTATGCCGTAGAATTATTACAAGAGACAGGATTACTTGGATGTAAACCTAAAAGTATTCCTATTAACATTGATCCAGAGTTTTGGACTGAAGATGCAGAATTATTTGAAAATGTTACACGATACAAGAGGTTGATAGACAAACTCATTTATCTTATTGTTACTAGACCAGACATAGCCTTTGCAGTGGGGGTTGTAAGTTAGTTTATGCAAAAGCCTAAGACAATTCATTGGAAAGCAATATTAAGAATATTAGCTTATGTTAAGAATTCATCAAGAAGAGATCTACTGTATAAGAAGCATGGACATCTTAGAATTGAAGCCTTTTCAGACTTTGGATATGTAGGAGATAAAGGGGACAGAAAATCTACATTAGGATACTGCATGTATGTGGGAGGTAATTGTAATACCCTGGTCTTGTATAGAATTTTTGGGTTACATGTGGTTTCTTTGGTGTTAGCTTAAGTTTCTAGGATTGACCTTGTGAGCCATTTAATCTCAATTATAAACTACTTTGAATTAAACTTATCTTGCCAAAATTTGTTGAAGCCATTTGAACACAAATTGTGACTATCTGCCATTGCAGGTCCTGAAAATTTTTTAAGTCTGGAAACTAGCACCTATATTGAGGGCTATATAAAATATATATTTTCTTGAAACTAAAATTAGCGGTAATTGATCTTTAGGTATTAACGAGTCACAAAATGATTTTTAATGAATTTTGAGATTCTTTAACCTATTCGTTTTGAAGAAAAAAGTTTTAAAAGTTTCGAATTTGAAAAAATTTGAACTAAAATCCAAGTTTTGATTTCTTATTCTTAAGAATTTTAATTTTTTCGATATTTTTATTGATTCCAAATAGAAGGGTATTTTCTTATTTACATTTATATTTTAAAGTTAATGAAGAGTAAAATAAATGAGAACATTATCTTAAAATAAATAAATATAAATAAGAAGAGTATTAAGCAAGCCACCTAAAATGAGTGATACTTTGAGGAAAGTATAAGATAAAATTTTTTGTCAAAACCCAAGAGAAGGGGTCGATACTTTTCCAAGAAGCGTCGACACTATCTCAAGAAAATAGAGGCAATTTCAGGAAGCACCGTGCTGGTACATAGTGGGGTCGACGTGTTTTTGGGAAGTGTTGACATTTTTTTCTGAGGGGTCGACCTGTTTTGAGAGAAGGGGCTGATCTAGGGACTTACCTGTATGGGATGTCAACACATTTTTCAAAGGTATCGGCCCCAATCGTGAAAAATTCTAGGAGTAGGTTTTAATCGAGAGGGTTTTGAGTTGTGATTTTTAAATCTTTTTTCATGGGATGATAGAGCAGCTTGAGAAAATAAATAAAGAGCTGAAAAATTATCTAGGCAACACCTCGGCATGTCAAAAACTTAAGTGAATTTCCTATAAGTTGACACCTAGCAAATTTCTTTTAATTTATTCCCTTCTAAAGTAAAAACTATTTCTTTTGATTGCTATTTGGACTTCTAAGTTATACAGAGAGAATAGAGGAAAGAAGAGAGCTGGAAAAGGTCTTGTTTTCAGTTAGAAATCAAGAGAAACTAGCTAGGAAAAGGTGATTTGATGGTGAGTTGATAATATATTCTATGACATGTTTTTAAATATCCTCTGAACCCTCTTGGCATGTTTATTTCAGTTTATCTATCCTTATGAAATTTTATATATCATATGCTACACTCTTTTATGGATTTTCAGCAAATTGAATCTTTATTTTAATATCCTATTTTTAGCATGTTTGTCGTAATGAATACCTTGAAAATTTATTTTATTTCTTATGATGAAAGAGCTTTGGAAATACTCTGACTTTCTTAATTGCTAGAGCTTATGTGAATCTTGGGATAAGCACCTTTAAACCTTTTCTTTTGATATATGATATTAATGAAGAGTTGCGTTTGGTTATTTTATATGAAAAAATGAGATATAAACTGTGTTTTAGGTAGATGACAACAAGATTTTATGGGAGAAAACTTTGATAGAACACTATAGCTAGCGGCAATTGGCATTAGCCTTAGTGCACCATGTTTTGGATACCCTAGCTAGCAAGGGTGGTGCTAGCTCGGTGTGTTTGGTCGACATAGCCGGTTTTGTTTCCTTAGCTAACACGGGTGGTGTTAGCCCGACGTGTTGATACACGTGCGGTTTTGGTGAAGTCTCGGATAAGTAACTATTTAATTCTGGATTAAAGATCTCCCTTCATGTGTTGGATATATGATTACTTTAAAATTTAGTATATTATACTTGATCTATTCGTTAATCATTAAAGATTATTCAAATTATAGTTGTTAAAGAAATATTATTTTTTTATTTTGCATATATTTCATTATTCTACTTGACTAGAAATGTTATTATGTTTATGTTTTGGGAAAATCGTAAGGGTGCTTTTAATCCTAGCACTCGTGCCTGAGCTTGTCCCATTTCCGTTATAGACATTATCTCTCACTGGGTCTTATGACTCACTATATTACTTTTTTTTTTCAAATACTAGTATTGAGAAGGGTCTAGGTCTCTCAGCTTGATAGGAGTAGTTATCTTTTGTTTTGGTGAACCTAGCACTTGCGTGTGTGGGCATCTACTTTTGCTATCCTGTAGTTGTGTTCTTTTGATATATTTTGGCTATGTATAAACTCTAGATATGCTCCATTATCTATAAACAGGATCTAGCTTCCACTATGTTTACTTAATTGGAATGACTGTATGTACATGTTTGTACTTTTGTTGCGAATTGTATAGATGTTGTTGGTTGCTGGAATTATGATTATATATATATATATAGATGTAAGAATATGCTGGGTAAAGCAGGTAATTGTATCTTTGGAAATATCCAACTTTTAGGAAAAACTATCAAATTTTTGGTAGAATTTATATATTTGATTTTCCTCATTTGATATCTTTGTTAGGCTTGCTAGGTTGGCTAGTCCATCCCATGCGTCAGTCATGACCCTGGGCTCGGGTTGTGACAAAGTTGGTATCAAAGCTTTAGATTTTCCTGTGGTTAATAGAGCAAGTGTCCTTTAGTAGGATCACGATTGTGTTAATGAGGTCGGCCATTCTCACGATCAAGGCACTACCAAAGGCCTGTTAGGATGTTATTCTTGTTCATCTGTTGTCATTTATTCTTCTACACTCCCTTGTTGTCATAAATTCTGTTTATGTTTTGATCCTATATGTTTGATTGCTAGATGGAGATACCACCTAGGATTCCTCATGCTTGTGGAGCCGAAGGTCATGAGGCTTCTGACACAGCATCTGATGGACCACCCTCTCCTGAAGTGAGAAAAAGGGGCCAAGGTAGAGGCAAAGGCCGTGGTAGGACTGCTAGGCAGACTAGGGAGCTAGTTCAGGGGGAGAATGTGACCCCACGTCCCCATGTTCAAGGTGGTATGGCTGATATAGTTACTTAGTTATAGGGAGCTTATCGAGCTATAGAGAACCTTGTAGGGTTGATGGTAGATCAAGGTAGGTTTGGGGATAGCATAATACAAGGGTAGGACTGCAGCCCAACGATGGTATTGATGTATCTCTTCCTAATTTTCTAAAGCTTAAGTCTCCTATGTTTTCTGGGTTAGATGTGATAGAGGATCCTCAGCGGTTCTTGGATGGGATGAATAAGGTCCTCAAGGCCCTTGCTTGTTCTAGTTTGAGATTAGTTGAATTAGTTGTTTACAGGCTTAAGGATGTTGCACAGTCATGGTATGAGTCCCTTCTTTTGGGGAGACCAGTAGATTCACCTCCACTGACATGGGATGAGTTCACTAGTGCCTTCATAGGGTGGTTTCTCTCTGCTAGTAAGAGGGATGGGTTGGCTAGAGAGTTTGAGAGGTTGATGCAGACACCTAGTATGACCATATCTGAGTATGATGTTTGTTTTATCTAGCTTTCCTATTATGCTTCCCACTTGGTTCTTACTAAGATTATGAGGACCAAGAGGTTCATCGAAGGGTTGGTGGATCCTTTGTTTAAGGTTCTATCACCCCAGATTGAGAGACTGACATATGTAGAGATTGTAGGTGCTGCCAGGAGGATTGAGATGAGAGAGTTTGAGAGGCATGCATCTAGGGAGCCAAGCAAGAAGACCAAGACTTTGGGTTCCTTTAGTGGTGGTGCTAGTTCCAGTAGAGGGTCTAGAATTCAGAGTCAGCAAAGAGCCCCACAGCCAGGACCAGCATCTTCTAGGCATTCTTCAATGAGTGTCACAACATCGAGGAATGATCCTAGGAGTACGGTACCGTCGAGTCATCGTAATTCTGGATAGCCTAGTCATATTGCACCTCTATCATATTTGTGGTAAGTATCATTTTGGGCAATGTCACTGGGAGATTGGAGCTTATTTTTAGTGTGGCAAGGTGGGCCATTATGAGGGATTGTCCGTAGCTTCAGAGGGGCTCTAATAAGGGATCAGCTCAGCCAGTCACACCATCCCCATCTTCTATGGTTCAACCTATGAGGGATGCTTCTGGTAGAGGTATTAGAGGTAGAGGATGTGGTTAGGTTGGGAGAGGTCAGGCACATGTTTATGCTTTGACTAGACAGGATGCTTAGGCATCAAATGCTATTGTGACGGGTATACTTTCAGTTTGTTTTTTTGATGCCCATGTCTTATTTGATCCAAGATCTACACATTCATATATATCTCCATACTTTGCTTCTTAGTTTTGTAAGCAACCTATGTTGTTGGATTACCCATTTTTGGTTACTACACCTATTAGAGAATCTTTGCTAGTTAAGTATGTGTACCAATCTTGTTTAATTAGTATGGAGGGTAGAGAGACTTTGGCGGACTTGATAGTGTTGGATATGATAGACTTTGATATGATCTTAGGTATGGATTGGCTAGCTTTTTGTCATGCCACTCTTGATCGTCGCTTGAAGGTAGTAAGATTTGATGTCTCTGAGGAACCATCATTTCTCTTTCAGGGTGACCGTAGTTTAGTCCTAATCAATTTAATATCCTCCTTATGTGCTAAGAGTTTACTAAGCAAAGGTTGTCAAGGGTTCCTAGCCATGGTTAGAGATACTTGGGTTGAAGTGTCCAATATAGAACAAATTCCTGTGATTAGTGAGTTTCAAGATGTATTTCCTGATGAGTTGCCTGGGATGCCCCTAGAGAGGGAGATTGAGTTTTGCATCGACTTAGCTCCTGACACTCAACCTATATCTATACCTCCTTACCGCATGGCATCTGTAGAATTGAAAGAATTAAAGCAGTTGCAGGATTTATTGAATAAGGGCTTTATTCATCCAAGTACTCCTTGGGGTGCTCCTGTGCTTTTTGTGAAGAAGAAGGATGGGTTTATGCATTTGTGTGTAAACTATAGGCAGCTTAATCAGGTGACAATGCATAACAAGTATCCTTTACCCCGAATTGATGACTTGTTTGACCAGCTCCAAGGAGCCACATGTTTCTCAAAGATTGACCCTTGTTCAGGATATCACCAATTGAGAATTAGGAAGGAGGATATTCCTAAAACTGCATTTCGGATTCGCTATGGGCAATATGAATTTCTAGTAATATCCTTTGGGTTGACTAATGCTCTAGTTGCTTTTATGGACTTGATGAATCGAGTCTACAAACCATTCTTAGACCACTTTGTGATAGTTTTCATTGATGATATCCTAGTGTATTCCAAATACAAGAAGGAACATAAGCAACATTTGAGGATGATTTTGCAAACCTTGAGGAAGCAACAGTTATATGCGAAGTTCTCCAAGTGTGAGTTTTGGCTTGATAGTGTGGCTTTCCTCGAGCACGTTGTTTCAAAGGATGGAATTATGGTGGATTCAAAGAAGATTGAGACCGTTTTGTAGTGGCCAAGGCCCAGAAGATTGAGACCGTTTTGTAGTGGCCAAGGCCTACATCAGTAACGAAGATTCGTAGTTTCTTGGGACTAGTAGGTTATTACCATCGCTTTGTTCGGACTTTTCCAAGATAGCAGCCCCCTTAACTAAATTGACTCAGAAAAATGTGAAGTTTTAATGATCAGATGTTTGTGAGGAGAGCTTTCAGAAGCTTAAAACTTTAACTTCAGCCCCAGTTTTGGTTTTGCCTTCAAGGTCTAGCGGTTTTCCAGTTTATTGTGATGCTTCTAGAGTAGGACTCGGATATGTTTTGTTGCAGCATGGTCGCATTATTGCTTATGCCTCTAGACAGCTTAAGAGACATGAGTAATATTACCCCACCCATGATTTGGAGATGGCGGCAGTTATCTTTGCATTGAAGATATAGAGGCATTATTTGTATGGTGCAACTTGTGAAATCTATACAGATCATAAGAGTTTGAAGTACATATTCCAGCAAAAGGATTTGAATCTTAGGCAACGGAGGTGGATGGAACTGCTCAAGGATTATGATTGCACCATCTTGTATCACCCGGGCAAGGCTAACGTTGTTGCTGCTTCCTTAAGTAGAAAATCCATAGGAAGTTTGGCTTATATTGCTCCTATGCAAAGACTTTTAATGGAAGAAATTCACAAATTAGAAGAAGACGGAGTGCAATTCGGGATTGGAGAGTCCGGATTATTGTTGGCTCATGTGCAAACTCAATCATCCTTAGTGGAGCGCATTAAGGTTAGCCAAGATAAGGATCCCAAGTTTTGTAAGCTTAAGGAAGATACTCAGAGGGGTAAGAGCGCTGAACTGGTGGTAGACCCTAAAGGAATATTACGATGTGGTAGTCATTTGTGTGTGCCTAATATTGATGACTTGAGGAGAATTATTTTGGAAGAAGCTCATAATTCCAAGTACACCGTTCATCCCGGTTCCACTAAGATGTATCAAGATCTTAAACAATTGTATTGGTGGGAAGGCATGAAGCGGGATGTGGCCAATTTTGTCTCTCATTGCTTGGTTTGCCAATAAGTAAAAGCAGAACATTAAAGACCTGCAGGGTTACACCAATAGATTGAAATACCCGAGTGGAAGTGAGAAAGGATGGATTTTGTGACAGGGTTGCCACATACCTTTAAGGTGTTTGACTCAATTTGGGTGATTGTTGATAGGTTGACAAAATCAGCATATTTCCTCCCAATGAAGGTGACTTATAGTGTGTCTCAATATGCTCAACTTTATATTAATGAAATTGTTAGACTCCATGGAGTACCGGTTTCCATTATTTTAGATCGTGGACTGCAATTCACGTCTCATTTTTGGCAGGCTTTTCAAGATGCCTTGGGAATCCGATTGGATCTTAGCATGGCATTCCATCCCCAAACGGATGGGCAATCCGAGAGGACTATCCAAATCTTGGAGGATATGTTGAGGTCTTGTGTTCTGGATTTTGATGGGTATTAGAGTCGCTACTTGCCCTTGGTGGAGTTTTCCTACAATAATAGCTATCAAGCTAGGATTCAAATGGCACCTTTCGAAGCCTTGTATGGGAGGCGTTGTAGGTCTCCAATTGGATGGTTTGAGACTGGTGAAGCTAAACTCTTAGGACCGGATTTGGTGCAGGATTCCTTGGACAAAGTCCACTTGGTTAGAGAAAGATTGTTGGCTGCCCAAAGTAGACAAAAGGCATATGTTGACTATAGACGTCGAGAATTGGAGTTTCCAGTTGGTGATCATGTGTTCCTTCGAGTTTCTCTAATGAAGGGGGTGGTGAGGTTTGGAAAGAAAGGAAAGCTTAACCCGCGATATATTGGCCTGTTTGAGATTCTTGATCGAGTTGGTGCAGTGGCGTATCGATTAGCGCTTCCGCCTGAACTTTCCATAGTGCATCTAGTGTTTCATATTTCCATGTTGCGCAAATACTTGCTAGATCCATCTCATGTGCTTACATCACAAGCTGTGTAGTTGGATGAGAACCAATCTTACGTAGAGGAACCAATAGCCATTATTGACCGATAGGTGAAAAAACTTCATTTAAAAGAGATACCCTTAGTAAAGTTGTTGTGGAAAAATCATTCTAGGGAGGAAGCTACGTGGGAAGCCGAGGAGGCAATGCGTGCCAAGTATCCGCACTTGTTTGACGCAAAAGGTACCCACTCTTCTTGAAATTCGAGGACCGAATTCCTTAAGGGGGGAATGCAATACCCTGGTCTTGTATAGAATTTTTGGGTTACATGTGGTTTCTTTGGTGTTAGCTTAAGTTTCTAGGATTGACCTTGTGAGCCACTTAATCTCAGTTATAAACTACTTTGAATTAAACTTACCTTGCCAAAATTTGTTGAAGCCATTTGAGCATAAATTGTGACTATCTGCCATTGCGGATCCTGAAAATTTTCTAAGTATGGAAACTAACATTTATGTTAAGAGCTATATAAAATATGTATTTTCTTAAAACCAAAATTGGCGGTGATTGATCTTTAGGTGTTAGTGAGTCACAAAATGATTTTTAATGAATTTTGAGATCCTTTAACCTATTCGTTCTGAAGAAAGAAAGTTTTAAAAATTTCGGATTTGGAAAAATTTGGACTAAAACCCAAGTTTTGATTTCTTATTCTTAAGGATTTTAATTTTTTTGATATTTTTATTGATTCCAAATAGGGGGTATTTCCTTATTTACATTTATGTTTTAAAGTTGATGGAGAGTAAAATAAATGAGGATATTAAATTAAAATAAATAAATGTAAATAAGAAGAGTATTAAATGTAAATAAGAAGAGTATGCAAGCCACCTAAAATGAGTGATACTTTAAGGAAAGCATAAGATAAAATTTTCTGTTAAAACCTAGAAGAAGGGGTCAACACTTTTTTAAGAGGTGTTGACACTATCTCAGGAAAACAGAAAGGCAATTTCAGGAAGCACTATGCTGGTACATAGTGGGGTTGACTTGTTTTTGGAAAGTGTCAACATTTTTCCTTGAGGGGTCGACCTGGGGGACGACATATTTTGAGAGAAGGGGCTGACCTGTATGGTGTGTCGACACATTTTTCAAAGGTATCGATCCCAATTGTGGGAAGTTCTAGGAGCATGTTTTAATCAAGAGGATTTTGAGTTGTGATTTTTAAATTATTTTTCATTGGATGATAGAGCAGCTTGAGAAAGTAAATAAAGAGCTGGAAAATTATCTAGGCAACACCACAGCAAGTCAAAAACTTAAGTGAATTCCTTACAAGTTAACACCTAGCAAATTCCTTTTAATTTATTTCCTTCTAAAATAAAAACACCACTGGTTCTTTTGGTTGCTATTTAGACTTCTAAGTTATATAGAGAGGACAGAGGAAGGAAGAGAGCTGGAAAAGGTCTTGTTTTTAGTTAAAAATCAAGGGAAATTAGCTAGGAAGAGGTGATTTGATGGTGAGTTGATAATATATTCTATGACATATTTTTAAATCCTTTGAACCCTCTTGACATGTTTATTTCAGTTTATCTGTCTCTATGAAATTTTATATATCATATGCTACACTCTTTTATGGATTTTCAGCGCATTGAATCTTTATTTTAGTATCCTATTTTTAGCATGTTTGTCATAATGAATACCTTGAAAATTTATTTTATTTCTTATGATGAAAGAGCTTTGGAAATACTCTGACTTTCTTAATTGCTAGAGCTTATGTGAATCTTGGGATAAGCACCTTTAAACTTTTTCTTTTGATATATGATATTGATTAGTTATGTTTGGTTATTTTGCATGAGAAAATGAGATATAAACTGCGTTTTAGGTAGATGACAACAAGATTTTATGGGAGAAAATTTTGATAGAACACTGTAGCTAGCGGCAATTGGCGTCAGCCTTGGTGCACCATGTTTTGGATACCCTAGCTGGCAAAGGTGGTGCTAGCCTGGCATGTTTGGTCGATATAGCCAGTTTTGTTTTCCTAGCTAACAAGGATGGTGTTAGCCCGACGTGTTGATACACGTGCGATTTTGGTGAAGTCGTGGGTAAGTGAGTAACTATTTGGTTTTGGATTAAAGATCTTCCTTTATATGTTAGATATATGATTAATTTAAAATTTAGTGCATTATACTTGATCTATTCATTAGTCATTGTTTAGAAGATTATTCGAATTATAGTTATTAAAGAAATATATATTTCTTTTATTTTGCATCTATTCCATTATCTTACTTGACTGGAAATGTTATTATGTTTATGTTTATGTTTTGGAAAAGCCGTAAGAGTCCTTTTGATCCTAGCACTCGTGCTTGAGCTTGCCCCATTTCTGTTATAGACATATTATCTCTCACCGGGTCTTATGACTCACTATATTACTTTTTTTTCAGATGCTAGTGTTGAGAAGGGTCCAGGTCCCTCAGCTTGATAGGAGCAGTCATCTTTTGTTTTGGTGAGCCCAGCACTTGCATGTGTGGGCATCTACTTTAGCTACCCTATAGCTATGTTCCTTTGATATATTTTGGTTGTGTATAAATTCTAGATGTGCTCTATTATCTACGGGCAGGATCTAGCTTTCACTGTATTTACTTAATTGGAACGATTGTATGTACATGTTTGTACTTCTGTTGTGGATCGTATAGATGTTGTTTGTTGCTGGAAATATGATTATATATGTATATGGATGTAAGAATATATTGGGTAAAGCAGGTAATCGTACCTTTGGAAATATCCAATTTTTAGAAAAAACTCTATCAAATTTTTGGTAGAATTTATATATTTGATTTTCCTCATTTGATATCTTTGTTAGGCTTGCTAGGTTGGCTAGTCCGTCCTATGTACCGGTCATGACCTCGGGCTCGGGTTGTGACAGTAATCTTGTAATCTGAAAAAGTAAAAAGTAGAATGTTGTCACTAGATCTAGTGTTGAGGCTGAGTATAGAGCTATGGATCATACTACTTGCGAGATGACATGGATAAAATCCTTGATGTCTGAACTTGGTTTTGATCACCCTGGTCCTATACCTATGCATTGTGATAATCGGGCAGCTTTTTATATAGCTAGCAATCCTATGTTCCACGATAGGACCAAGCACATCGAAGTAGATTACCATTTTGTAAGAGATGTTGTGATGAACAAGACCATTAGAACACCATTCACTCCATCTAAACAGTTAGTTGATATTTTGACTAAGTCGTTGCCTTTTGGTGTTTTTAACTCTATATATAACAAGCTTGGCATGTTTAATATATATGCTCCAATTTGACGGGGAGTATTATAATTATGCTTCATTTAGTAACTCCTTATATAGGAAGGATATATTTAGTGTCTCTAAATATAGTATGTACTTGTATTCCAAGCATCCCTATCTATTTAAGAAGATGGGATCTCATTAGCAGAGAATAATATATTGAGTTTCACTTTCTACAACTTCAACAGATGTGAATTGATATTCTCTGAGATGTTAGCCTACACTATCAAATATCAATCTATGAATTGAGTTTTTCTTTAGTCTACTTTTCCTATGTTATTTTGGTTCTTTCTCATTATTTACTTAAATTAATGCCTAAAATTATAGTAATATTTTTTTTAGTCTATGAATAGATTTTTTGATATATTAGTCTTTATATATAGCCAAAATATCATGCACCATAAACAAAGAAATACTAGTAGGCATTATTCAAATAATTATATTTCCATTTACATATCTACTTAGAGTACACCGAATAGGGCTAATGTATCATAAATATATTGCTTTTAAAGTTCAAACATGTTCAAAAGACAAATAAAAACGTAAAACTTAAATAGATATGTTAAAAAAATAAAAAAGATATAACCGGGACACTCAACCAAGATGGCCACCAAGATGGTGCAGGGTGCACCATTCCGTTGAAAAGCTGAGGTGCTTCCATCTTACGGGATTTAAAATTTTGATTTATATATAAAGTAATAACATGTTATCTTGGTTTTTTAAAATTCCTTTATCCTTTCATCTTCACCTATGTGGTTGCCCATTGAGATGGGATGACAAGAGTTCAAAAGACTTAGAAGGAAGAGTTGGCCATGTTATTACTGTTCAATCCCAGCCCTTTGGCCCACCCTTGTAGTCAAACAAGGCCTGAAGGCCTATTTCCAAATTAAATAGGGGCCTGAAGGCCTATTTCCAGATTAAGTAGGGCAGAACCCTGCTCGATCTTGGACAGAGGAGGAAGAGTCCTCCTTTTCAGACTCCACTGGAGACCAGGAAACTATAGCCTCCATTCTATACAAAGGCCTCCCCTCCCCTTCGTGGCCCTCCACCACCAAGCAACACTCCTCGTTCTCCCTCTTTCTGCCTCCTTTCTCTATTTGAGTTTGCAGCTCCTTGTTCTTGTGCTTGCTGTAAATAGGAGACAGAGAGCTTGCCGGAGCTCAAGGTTTGGGTGATTCGCATGGTTAAACTTGAAAGGTTCAAAGTGAAAGAGGTAAGACTGACACTCCATACTATTTTTCAAACTATTATTTGTTTTTTTATCATGAAAAGAATGATATTATGTTTTTCTTAAAATTAAGGATTGAGTATATGATATTATGAAACTCATGATTTATCATAAAATAATGATTCTATGAATATTCTAATATTAATGGCTAATTTATGAAATATGTGAATTTCATATTTATGAAACTTGTATTTTTGTTATGAAAAGGTTGATTTCATGATTACTTTATTGCTAAAGACTTATTTATGGACTACAGACCTATAAAGATAGTGTTTTCTTCATGTATGATTTTAAAAAAATATATTATAAACAAAATGACTTAATATAATTAAAGAAATGTAGTTATAGGTTCTCAGATAGCGATGACAATTTCACTAAAAGAGGGTCGATCGACACCTGGAGCTAGCATCCAATAAAACCGTCCCTCTGCCAATGGGTGTAAAGTTGGTAACACATACAAATTATGATAATTTGTCGATTATGATAATGGCCTTATCACGAGTACAAAGTGATCATCGCACTTAATGTCTTTAAGCAATGTTTGCACTATGAACTGGCTAAATGGCTTATGATTTATGATGTCGTTTATGCAATATATTTGGAACCATGTTTATGAAATCATCATGATTCATGCATATATGATTCGTTTCTATGACTTGCTTTATCATGATATATGATTAAATATATTATTTTTTTAATGATATTTATTCTCTTTAAATGATGCATTAATTTATGCAAAACTTATACTTGATCTGATAAGGTAGTTTAAGGTTTACTTACTGAGTTGTGTAGCTCATATATGTTTCATCTTTTTCTCCAAATGAATAGGATCGCTAGGAGTGAATAATGGTTTAGGCTTGGAGTTTGTGCTAGCAAGCTTGGAGATTCATAGCAGAAATTTTAGTTCTAAAATTGACTATAATTATATAGTTGACAACTTTCTGAATTTTGTGGTTATGGATTTTGTTATTTACATTCCAAATTTAGTTGTCCTGAACCAATATTTATTTAATTATTTAATGGGTGATGAATTTAGGTCTTTTATTTTAATTTGAGATTATGTTTGTTGGCTTCATGTTATAATGGGCTATATCTCTTGGTAGCATGACCGTGTTACGTCCTAGATTTAGGGAATGACAATCACTAAACCATTTTTCATATTCCTACCAGTTTATCCTTCTTTGGAGTTCCTACCTTGTACATAATATCTACTATATCATATTTGAAAGAGATTGAGGAGATAATTAAATCTTTGGTGACATCTTTTTCAGAGAGTAGTTCCAATTGAAATGCTTCTTTATCAATTATGGACTTTTATGCTAACCTTTGCTAAATATTACACAGATTGAACAATATCCAGAAGGTAGTACCATCACACTTATGTGTGGTTCGTTTAAGGGATGAAGGTGAGAATCCTGGGTTGCGGGCTGATGAATCTCAAGCTGCTGAAGAACCAAATCCAAACAATTTGGATGGACTCACTGTTGTGCCATGAAGTGCTTGATGTAAGATTAGTTCCCTTGACCCCTTTTTTTTAAAAAATGTTTTGTGATAAAAGCTGCAAATAAGATGTTCTTTTATCTATCTTGTTGCCCAGGACTTGCAGTTTGGTTCACAAGAAAGCATCACGAGTTGGCTAGACCGTTTATAGAATGAAATATGTGGGAATCAATACCTCCAAAGATCTCAGTGAAGTCCCAAGTTTGGGTATCTTGTGGGTTTTGTAATTTTGTGACAATTATGTTCTCAATTGTATACTCAGCTGAATGGGGTGAGAAATGCAAGAGGCTTGTTTGGCTATGCAATCCAACATTTTCCTCAACTCATTAAATTCTGTAACCTTTAAACATCAAATTGGAATGACATTGAATTTTTGTAGGTAAACATCCCACCCAAAGGATCCAAATGTTAGGGAGAGGTTGGCTTTGCATGCAATACCTGGTTTGTTCATTATGGCGAACTTGTCTCACAGTTTCCTTTTACAGTAAATGATCATGAGAGATATCAGCCCTTGATAGGCTATGGAATATGGAAGGCTTTGAAAACAATCAAAGAAAAACCCAAGGAAAACGTTACTTTCATGAGCTGGTATTTTAAATCTAAGAGATTGTTTCAAAACCTGACCGTTATGGCTCGGCTAGGAAAAGGTAATTTTTTTAGGAAAACTCTCAATTATAGTTTCTTGAATGATTTCCTACCGATATGTAGGAATATAATATTAGAACTTGCGTCCTCTGGCTTTGGAAGTTAAGAGAGCTTTATCATAGGCCCTAGAGGCAGTCTGGTTTTGTGATTAGATGAATTTTATTATCTAGTATCTCAGGTGACATGGGCCTGCAGACCAATATTAGAACTGAAGCCAATATTTTCTGCTTTCATGAACAGATTGTCTTGAGCTTCTGCTATCATGTTCAAGTTATTACAAATTTTTGCATAACATCGGGGTCCTAATATTTTTGCCAAGAATTTACAGGTTTCTGTGGTTTGTGCATCGAATTCTCCCACCATTTCTCGCTAGGAAGGCTCTTCAAGCTGAAGAAAGTAGAATTTTGAAGGTACGTCCCCAATGTTTAATATATGGTCGGATAACCTCCAACAGGATTTTTCAGCAATTTTGGTAGATTAACTTTTTCCTGTGTTAGTTCTTTGAAAAGATGGCTCACTCTTTCTCAACAATTTAATGTGGCCATACCGTTGAGGGCGTTTAGACCATGCCGAACAATAAAAGTTTGATCAGCCGACAGACAGCTGCACTTTGATCCGGTACACTTCTAAGAACAATATCATAATCATAATCATCTAGTCTTTTTCTAAATATTTAATATAATTTCAGATCATGAATGGAACCTGAACTATTCTTTGGGGCTGATATTTTGCATTTATGTGCTTTCTAAAGACTCCATTTTCATAGTATCTGATACTTTAGGTGGGAGAGCAGCTTATCATCGCCATTATAAAAATTTTCATGCTTTAGCACAAGATATTCAGCCTGAAATAATGAGGGGATATCATCTTGTTTATGCAATCTATATTGAATGTGAGATATTCCAAGCATGAAGACTACATTATTCATTTTTCTTAAGAAGACTACTTAACATGTACATATATGTGGCCAATAATGCTCGGTATTTCTCTAGAAAGTTTCATAGCCTTAACATTATCCCTGACTTTTTGGTCTTGAAAACAATGTGGCCAATAATTTATCACGTGAGTGCACATCATCTGTTGTGCGATGGACGGTCGTGTGCAGATGCATGTCATGCGGTGCATCGAATCCATGAGCAAAAGTTAATGCGCATGCATGAGTATTGTCTTGTAGCCACAGCTTGAAGCCATACGGGAGATTTTCAATGCGTCACATTCATTCATTCACCGGCCGGTCATCTACTCCGGCTTGTGAGCAATACCTACATACATGGTGTAATGACAGACAAATGACAAGAACCAATGTCATCAAGAGTGCTGCAAGTGCCAACAGACGCCCCTTGCTGTACCGTGACGGATGAAGAAGGGCAGGCACGGTTGAAGGGACCACTGGATTCTACGACTGCAGGCCGAGCCACACATTTGGCTTGTCTTCGAGTGGTTGGGGGAAAATATCCGAGGGGCCCGTGCCTTTCCATTTCGGACGTTTAAAGAGATGGAGGTGATGAAGGGGAAGCTCCGGGTTTCTGTCGGACTAATGTCTTCTTCCTGGAAGACCATTGGAGCAACGTTCCTTGTGATGAGATTGCGAAAGGTAAATAGTATTGGGACCTCTAGGTGTTGGACATGGTTGTCAACGGTTGAAGGACATGCCCGTGCTGAAAGGTGACGATTTTAGAAGTACTGCTAGGTTAAATGTATGGCTTGAAAAAAGATGAAGGTTGTATGATTCGGGTCTAGCAGTTGGGTATCGTCAATTGGCTTATGGTAAAAATACAATGAGTCATGTTGGTCCTTGTATATTTTGAATAGAGACAATATGACGATAAAAAAAAAAAAGGACGATTGAATAAAAAGGAATGGAGGGCATAACGATAAAATGATTTTGCAATGAAGGATGGTACAATTGAAAATTTGGAGGAGGCCCAATGTTAAATCCAATGTATTGCTCAAAAAAATTCAAAGGAAAGCAGTAATAAGTGCATATTAGTGTCATGATTTATATAAAAGTCTAGCTCGACGTGACATTGAAATTTACCATGGACTAAGCCTACAAGGCACTTTGATGCTTCCAACCAACCATCATGATTCGAAGACGGTCTAGCTCAAGTACCAGTCTTCCATTTGATTAGAGAAGATAAATTTCGATGATGATGCGTAATGGTAAAAGGTGAAGAATTAATCAAAAGTCATCATTTTACCATTCTATCCATATCTTAGCATTTACGGTCATCATCAAATCGAATGCTTTATCTTCTATTTCTTAAAAAATATTTTAGGCAAGTAGCTTCCTCGGAGGTCACACTCCTTTACTTGGCAATTTGGAGGATCTGGATTGGAGTCTCGGATTGTGTATCCTTCAATATTTGAATATGGAAAGTCATAATTTAAGTGTTTTTGTTTACGGTTTCTTCCTTAATCTCGCCGATAAAAGAAAGGAATGGTTAGGTTATTCAATTAAGTCTTCACAACTATATACAAACTTTAAATTTGATCTGATCCAACTTGAATTGAAAATTATGTTTGTATTCAAACTTCTGACTCCCTTCGTCTATCACCAACCCAACTTAGTCTTGTCTGTATTGTTAATCAAGGGAAACTTGTTTTTCTACTCCAGCATTACATAAAGTGGTTATATTTCCCAACTTTTCAATTCCTACAATAATCATAATTAGATCTAGATTCCCCTTTTAGAGCTAATCAACCTTCTAAAGACTATATGAAGTTGCCGGATCCAAAGGAATCGAAGGAGGCAACTCTTTTTAAGTTGGAATTTTCATAATTCTATGCATGGTAAGAATCTCACATCCTCCAAAATCATGAGCTTATTTGTTAATCATAGCAAGGCTTAAGCTTATCTAAATTCAAAGAGTAAGATATCAAATAAATCCTAAATAATTTCATCACAAGGCATACAAGCACCTAAACTATGCTACATTTTTCCAAAATTTAATTATCCCATATCTAATATCATTTATAGTAGCCATGTAATTATACGATAAATATAACTAGCATATGCAAATATTGGAGAGGTATAGGACTATATTGAACACGCCACCAAGATTCGGCTAATAATGTTCTAGTTCACATATGTGATCAATGATCTAGGAAATCATCATGTTCAATGCATATTTCTTACGTAGTATACAAGAAGCCGGAATAAATTTCTTGTTATATCTTCTACTGAAAACTTTGGACCAAATGACCTTCAACGCCTCCCTATCAACGTCAGCAGTTTCTGCTATTCACGTCGAAGTCATCTTGGACACACTTCCACTCATATTGTCTCCAAATTCAACGTGCCAATTTAATTGACAGCCTGGTCAGCATCACAAGTATTAATGCCAAGGCACCCATTGTTAAGTTCGGCCCTAAGGTTTTCAAAAGTGTACGGCGTGTTAGGTGAAAGCTTGTCGACTCCAACCAACCATGGGATCCACGTTGGAGGAAAATTAAACACTTTGGGGCAATAGAAGGGATTTTCCTTTTTCTTGTTAGGTAAATTATATTTTTAGTCCTGTTGGTGCAGAAATTGATCATCGTCGGAGGTTGCTGGAGTGGAGGCCACTGAGGTCACCGTCGGGACCTGCAAAACAAAGTTCCATCCAGAGCCGATGGGGGGTGGCTCCGGTAGGATCCTCCGATGCTCAAGTCAGCTCTGGCCAACAGGAATGGAGTGCTCGGAATGAGTTCCGAAGCTTAGAGAAGGAGAGGAGAGCTTAGAGATCAGAGAGATTAGCCTTAGCGTATCTGGAGGAGGGCCCTTTTATAGCGGAGCTTGATGGTGATGGCTGCTGCCGCGTGTTGGTGGGCCGCTCGAGGTTCGGCAGAGTCAGTCTCTCGGGGAGGTGCCGTACGCGGCAGGGTTGATGGTGACAGCTGCTGCCACATGCTGGCGGGTCACTCGAGGTTCGACGGAGCCAGTCTCTCGGGGTGGTGCCATACGCGGCAAGGTTGGTGGTGACAGCTGCTGCCACGTGCTGGCGAGCCGCTCGAGGTTCGACAGGGTCAGTCTCTTGGGTAGGTGCCGCATGGGGCTGGTTACGGAGAGAGTGGCGTCAGTAGTGGCGGTCATACCATCCAGTCTCGTTGTTCGTCCAGAGGAGTTCGGACTTGTAGGAGAGTTCGGCCGAAGAAAAAGCTTGGGAGGAGCTCGGCTCCCGCAGGCGTCTAGCCGGAGGTGCGCGGCTAAGGCTCGGTCGCTTGGGAGTTCGGCCGCTTGGAATTGAAGGAGCTCGGCCGGCTGAAGGGACGGCTGCTGGAGGAGTTCGGCTGGCTGGAGGGGTTCGGCAGGAGCTCGGTCGGGCAAAGTTCGACCGATGGACGTCCGCTGAGGAGTTCGGCCGTTGAGAGGCACGAAGAAGCTCGGCTGAGGCCCGGTTGAAGGACTTCGGTTACTAAGTGGTTCGGCTAAGGCTCGTCCGCTGAGGAGTTCGGCCGCTGGGAATCCGAAGCTCGGCCGCCTGAACGGGTTGGAAGAAGCTCGACCGCTGGGAGTTCGGCTGAAGCCCGTCTGCCGAAGCTCTTCTGCGGCTACTGGTTGCATTAGGCTGAGCATCGAGCTAGACTTTGGCTGCAGCGGGATTTATCCCCAACACTAGCCCCCCCCACTCTCGAGTTCAAAAAATCGAAGGAAGGGAGTGCAGGAAAGGCGACTGCCGAAGTCTTCCTCTGGGCTCTGGGCTGGTCTAGGTCAAAGCTCGGGGGAGATCTCATCTCCGGCTTGAAGTTGACATCAAAGTTGAAGCTCGGGGAAGATCCCATTTCCAGTCGGGGTTGACACGGTTGCTTTCTCTAGCCAAGGTTGATGTTGAAGCTCTCCGACCGAGGTTGACATGATAGCTTTCTCTAGCCGAGGTCTCAGGCTGGTTGAGATCTTATCTCTAGCCGAGGTTGTCAACGGTCGCTCGGGAGATCTTATCTCTAGCCGAGGTTGATGCTCGTTAGGACGAGGTTCTCCTCCTGTTCCTAACCGAGGTTGTTCACGGTCGCTCGGGAGAGATCTTATCTCTAGCCGAGGTTGTCAACGGTCGCTCGGGAGAGATCTTATCTCTAGCCGAGGTTGATGCTCGCGTTAGGACGAGGTTCTCCTCCTGTTCCTAACCGAGGTTGTTCACGGTCGCTCGGGAGAGATCTTATCTCGTCGAATCATTTCTTGATCAAGCCGTCTCTAGCCCTCCTGTTCCTAACGGGCCCACGGTCGCTCGGGAGAGATCTTATTCTAGCCCTAGCCGAGGTTGACTCGGGTCGCTTAGGTGGAAGAGATCTATCTCTAGCCGAGGTTGGTGCTCGCGTTAGGACGAGGTTTTCCTCCTGTTTTAACCGAGGTTGTTCACGATCGCTCGGGAGAGATCTTATCTCTAGCCGAGGTTGTTGGTGCTCGCGTTAGGATGAGGTTCTCCTCCTGTTCTAACGGGTTCACGGCCACTCGGGAGAATCTTAATCTCTAGCCGAGGTTGGTCGCGTGTTAGGATGAGGTTCTCCTCACTGTTCCTAACGGGTACGGTCGCGGGAGAGTTTCTCTGAGCCGAGGTTTAACTTAGGTCGCTCGAAGAGAGATCTTATCTCTAGCCGAGGTTGGTGCTCGCGTTAGGACGAGGTTCTCCTCCTGTTCCTAACGGAGGTTGTCACGCTCGGAGAGATCTTATCTCTAGCCGAGGGGAGGTTGACTCGGTCGCTCGAAGAGATCTTATCTCTAGCCGATTCGATTGTCAGACTGGGTCCCGCCTTGTCGGGAGAGATATTTATCTCTAAGCCGAGGTTGACTCGGGTCGCGTCGATGTCGGGAGAGATTCTTTGTCTAGCCCGAGGTTGTTCAACGTCGCTCGGGAGAGATCTTATCTCTAGCCGAGGTTGGTGCTCGTGTTAGGATGAGGTTTCTCCTCCTGTTCCTAACCGGAGGATTTTGTTCACGGTGCAACGGTCGCTCGGAAGATCTTATCTCTAGCCGAGGTTTGGTGCTCGCGTTAGGACGAGGTTCTCCTCCTGTTCCTAACGAGGTTGCGGTCCGCTCGGGAGAGATCTTATCTCTAGCCGAGGTTGACTCGAATCGCTGGGAGAGACTTATAATTCTCTAGCCGAGGTTGGTGCCTTGTGTTTAGAACGAGATTTCCTCCTGTCCATATCGAGGTTGTCCGATTTGACGATCGCTCGGGAGAGAGATCTTAAGGTCTCTAGCCGCGGTTGCCGTTGCTGCATTAGGACAAAGGTTCTCCTCCTGTTTCCTAACGGGCCCACGGTTGCTCGGGAGAGATCTTATCTCTAGCGAGGTTGACTCGGTCGCTCGGGAGAGATTTTATCTCTAGCCGAGGTTGTCAACGGTCGCTCGGGAGAGATCTTATCTCTAGCTGAGGTTGGTGCTCGTGTTAGGACGAGGTTCTCCTCCTGTTCCTAACCACGAGGTTGTTCACGGTTCGCTCGGAGAGATCTTATCTCTAGCCGAGGTTGGTGCTCGCGTTAGGACGAGGTTCTCCTCCTGTTCCCAACGGGCTGTGGGGGCACATTCGGACCATCGTCCGTCTCCCCCCCATCTCGTCTAAGGTGAACGAGGCCTTCGACCTTGCTCGCGTTAGGACGAGGTCCTCCTCCTATTCCTAACGGGCTGTGGGGGCACGTTGGGACGAGGTCCTCCTTGCTCACGTTAGGACGAGGTCCTCCTCCTGTTCCTAATGAGGTCCTCCTGTTCCTTCGACTTTGCTCACGTTGGGACGAGGTTCTCCTCCTATTCCCAACGGGCTGTGGGGGCACATTCGGACCGTCGTCCGTCTCCTCCCATCTCGTCTAAGGTGAACGAGGCCTTCGACCTTGCCCATCTCGTCTAAGGTGAATGAGGCCTTCGACCTTGCTCGCGTTAGGACGAGGTCCTCCTCTTGTTCCTAACGGGCTGTGGGGGCACATGCGGACCGTCGTCCGAGCCTCTCCCCCCATCTCGTCTAAGGTGAACGAGGCCTTCGACTTTGCTCACGTTAGGATGAGGTTCTCCTCCTATTCCTAACGGGCTGTGGGGGCACATTCGGACCGTCGTCCGTCTCCCCCCATCTCGTCTAAGGTGAATGAGGCCTTCGACCTTGCTCGCGTTAGGACGAGCTCCTCCTCCTACTCCTAACGGGCTGTGGGGGCACATACGGACCGTCGTCCGAGCCTCTCTCCCCGTCTCGTCCTTTTGTGAATGAGGCCTTCGACTTTGCTCGCGTTAGGACGAGGTCCTCCTCCTGTTCCTAACGGGCTACTTTTGCTCGTTTCTTTCTCCTGCCATCAGATAGTTTTTTCGTCCAAAAATAATATTATTGAGAGGGGAGAATTTTACCGAGGGGAAGCCACTCGCAGCATATTTCCATTTGAGGATCATCGGGGTGTTGTTCCTCTGAGTTCCCTTGGGCAGGGAGTCCCATCCAGACGACCTCCTCTATTATATGCTTGCCTCCTTAATTTGGAGCATGCTTCTTTTGACTTTGTCGCTGGAAGACGACGAATCGCCGATGTAGCTAGCTCCTAGCTCCTCCCTGGGGTGGCGTTGATGACGCTGCGAGGCGGCCGACCTTCTTATCTTTTCTAGCACCTTTAGTCGATCTTCTCCTGCTTCAGACTAGTGTTGGAGGAATTTATCCCGTCGTCCCTTTTTGACGAGCTCTTCAATCTCGTCTTGGAGCTGAACGTATTCTTCAGTGTCATGGCCATGGTCGCGATGGTAGGGGCTTTACTTGCTTCGATCGCGCACGTTTGGGGAGGCCGTAGTCCTTCGGGTCTTGGCGGCTGGCTTTTAACTTCGCCGAGAATTCGAGTTAGAGGAGCGGGTCGTAGTTGCGGAACCTTTCGGGAGGAGGATTTCTTCGCACCCTTCTATCGGGGCTTCCTTTATGGTGAGCTCGAGAAGTTCGGGCTTCGCTTGCGTGGAGCTTCATTCCACTTTCCCGCGAAACTTTCCGTGGGAGAACTTCATGCTTCTTTGTCCGGACTTCCTTGCTCGCAGGGAGGGGGTCGGCTTTGCTTGCTCGAACTTTATTGCACCTCCCGTGAATTCGTTGTAGCGACGTACTCGAGGGGGAGTTCGGCCTCGCCCTCGATCGAGCAAAACTTCATTCATGGGGCGATCTGCCTCCTCTACTTCATTCTGCCACTTCGTTCTCACTACTTGCGCCGAACTTCACTGCGCTTTAAGGTGGAGTTCGGCCTCACTTGCGCCGAGTTCATTGATGAGCTTCAAAGGGAGAGTTCGGCCTTGCTTCCGCCGAACTTTATTTCGATGAGCTGAGGAGTTCGGCCTCACTTATGCTGAACTTTCGCCGAACTTCATTCTGATGTGTGAGCTTTAAGGTTGAGTTCGGCCTTCCGCCGAACTTCATTGATGAGCTTCAAAGGGGAGAGTTCGGCCTTGCCGAACTTCATTTCGATGATGAGCTGAGGAGTTTGGCCTTCCGTCGAACTTCATTCCATGGGAGAACTTTCTTCCGCCCTCGCTTGGGCCGAACTTCATTCCGCGGGGGAACTTTGCTCCGCCCTTGCCTGTGCCGAACTTCACTGTGATGGTGGGCTTTAAGGTGGAGTTCGGCCTCACTTGCGCCGAACTTCATTGATGAGCTTCAAAGGGAGAGTTCGGCCTTGCTTCCGCCGAACTTTATTTCGATGATGAGCTGAGGAGTTCAGCCTTTCGTCGAACTTCATTCCGCGGGAGAACTTTCCTCCGCCCTCGCTTGTGCCGAACTTCATTCCGCGGGGGAACTTTGCTCCGCCCTTGTTTGTGCCGAACTTCATTCCTGCTTGTGCCGAACTTCGTTCTGCTTCTGCGGGAGAACTTCTGCTCTCCATTTCTCTCCTAAGGGCAATTGGCATGCCCAAATGCTCTTCCTTAAAGCCAATTCCTCGCCTCCTCATGGCGGGCTTGCTGGCAAATCTCCGCCAGAGGTTGTCGCACGTCCTGCATCATCTCGATGGGATCGCGAATCCGTCCAGAACTACTTTGCATCTGCGGTGGCTTTGGGTGGGGCCTGGACTGCTGGGGCCGCAACTGGAGCCGGTCGTCGAGTCAAAGCTCTCAAGGCATTTTCTCTTTGGGAGAGAAGAAAGAACGGATCTCCGAAGAGAGAGAAATCATCGTCGAGCACTCCTTTAAGAATAAGGGAACCCCGGAGGTTCGGGGGCCCTTCCCTAGCGCCAATCTGTTGGTGCAGAAATTGGTCGTCGCCGGAGGTCGCTGGAGTGGAGGCCACTGAGGTCGCCGTCGGGACCTGCAAAATAAAGTTCCATTCGGAGCCGACGGGGGGTGGCTCCGGCAGGACCCTCCGACGCTCAAGTCAGCTCTGGCCAACAGGAATGGAGTGCTCGAAATGAGTTCTGAAGCTTAGAGAAGGAGAGGAGAGCTTAGAGATCAGAGAGATTAGCCTTAGCGTATCTGGAGGAGGGCCCTTTTATAGCGGAGCTTGATGGTGATGGCTGCTGCCGCGTGTTGACAGGCCGCTCGAGGTTCGGCAGAGTCAGTCTCTCGGAGAGGTGCCGTACGCGGTAGGGTTGATGGTGATAGCTGCTGCCGCATGCTGGCGGGTCACTCGAGATTCGACGGAGCCAGTCTCTCGGGGTGGTGCCGTACGCGGTAGGGTTGGTGGTGACAGCGCTGCCGCGTGCTGGCGGGCCGCTCGAGGTTCGACAGGGTTAGTCTCTTGGGTAGGTGCCGCATGGAGTTGGTTACGGAGAGAGTGGCATCGGTAGTGGCGGCCATACCATCCAGTCTCGTTGTTTGTCCAGAGGAGTTCGAACTTGTAGGAGAGTTCGACCGAAGGAAAAGCTTGGGAGGAGCTCGGCTCCCGCAGGCGTTTGGTCGGAGGTGCGCGGCTAAGGCTCGATCTCTTGGGAGTTCGACCGCTTGGAATTGAAGGAGCTCGGTCGGCTGAAGGGACGACCGCTGGAGGAGTTCGGCTGGCTGGAGGGGTTCGGTAGGAGCTCGGTCGGGCGAAGTTTGACCGATGGACGTCTGTTGAGGAGTTCGGCCGCTGAGAGGCCCGAAGAAGCTCAGCTGAGGTCCGGTTGAAGGACTTTGGTTGCTAAGTGGTTCGGCTAAGGCTCGTCCGCTGAGGAGTTCGACCGCTGGGAATCCGAAGCTCGACCGTCTGAACGGGTTGGAAGAAGCTCGACCGCTAGGAGTTCGGCTGAAGCCCATCTGCCGAAGCTCTTCTGCGGCTACTGGTTGCATTAGGCTGAGCATCGAGCTAGATTTCGGTTGGAGCGGGATTTATCCCCAACAAGTCCTATGCTAGCTCATATTTTTTAAAAGATTCATAAGTTAAAAAAAATCTAAAATTTAGTCTCTATACTATCAAACTTTTTTAATGTTATCTTATGGGTCTCTGAGCACTTTCTTTCATCGGAAGTTAGACATGGTAACTACCAGTGAACATGGCATAAGTTTTGCTCAGGTCGTTAAAATTAGTACTGACGTGGCTTAAAATATTTGAAAATCCAGCTGATATGGTCAAAATGGATGATTAGATGGCTGAAACTGTTTGAATGGATGGTTTATCTTCTATTTTTCCATCTATACCATAATTTCATAAGACATCTTCTGTTGTTCTCCTATTAGAAAACATTCTTCTTTCCTAATTTGAGCAAGATGATCGATTTTCCCTGTGGTTCTTTCCGATCATCTAGTAATCTTGGTTGGAGTCGTGCATTCGGTATTCCTCTTTGCTATTGTTCATCGGTCAAAATTTCTTCATCATTCTTTATTCTCGTTGTCTTTGAATTCTTTCTTTCCCATCAAACCCAGGTATATAAATCCTAAGGCAACTTGACATGTTGAGTTTATAATGTGCATGTGTCTTGTTTAGGAATTGGTAACTAGAGATTTGAAAATTTTGTTTCTTTTTGTTTGGGATTATGAAATCAAAGAGTTTAAGACATCACAAACTAGGATTGTAAAGTTAAAGGAAGTTGGCAGATAGTTATGCATCATTGTGAACTAGGATGTATGATTCCTAGGGCATGCTAGCCTTTATTTGCCACTGGTTGTGCCTTAGGGCAGTTGTTGAGATGGGTTTGAAAGGGATTCGATGGAGGCTTTCATTGTGCTCTGTTTTACAATTAAAATTATGCTCTACTATGCTTTTTTTTAGGTTGAATTGAAGATGATGGGTGCTATAACTTAGAGTATGTGTCACGCCTCTGATCTAAGATCATGAGCCAAGGGTTATGGCAACCGCCACATACTTATGAAGAACTCTTCTGACAAGTATACAAGGCATCTTATGATGATATCATAAAGCAATAATAAAATAAAATTTAAATAATTAATATTCAACTTAAATTCAAATAACTAAATCAAAAGTCTTATAAAATAAAATTCTATAGTTTTCTATCAACTTTAATACATCCTAATCTAAAATAAAGATATGAAATATTTTGCTTCTAATTTGCTCTCTATATAGAATTCCTAAGTCAAATAAGTCATCTGAATTTGCAAAAATAGTAAAATATAGAGTAATGAGCTAAACAATTCAGTAAGTAATGTACACTTTAGCTAAATAAATTTAGCAATAATAATATATTGAAAATAAGCATGCAAGATGCATAATTCAAAATATATAATACTAATAAAATAAGATCTATGCAAATTTATTTTTGTTCATAAATTAATTTTTTTCAAAAGATTACATTGGTCTTGATAGCTGTAAACTAAATCAAAGTACCAATGCATGACCCATACTGGCAGGGTTACCAGTATTTAACTATCCCACTGGTAGGATATTAAAATACCAGCATACAATTTTCACTAGCAGGATATCAAAGTATCGGTGTTTAACCATCCCAATGGCAGAAAATCAAAATACCAAAGTTTAACCCCTACTGACAGGGTTCGATACATATTAGGCTACTAGTCAAAATCTATCTCAAATTAATATGTTTTTCTTAAAAATATATTTTATTTTTCAAATCAAATAATCCATAAAGCCATGCAATATTGAAATCAATCAATATGATTTATATCAAATTCAATACATTGGATCATAAATCACTTAATATTTCAAAAAAGGATATATTCAGTAATTCAAAATACATGCATCGGATTTTTAAATCATGAATAAACTAATACATAAAATATTTTATAATTTACTGATAAATCTAAAAAAATACAGCATCATGTACCTTTCATATATTTAAATAAATCTATATAATTCTACAAATTTCTTCTCAAAATCTTTAATTCATAGATTATATTGCAGTATCCACTGCTAGATATCTTCTTGCCGAGATAACTATATTCCCATACAGAATTGAGTCTACTAATTAGAAAGAATACTGATAATTAAAAAAGACTTGATTGATGGATAGTTGTACTTAACAGTTTGGATTGATTCAATCATTTAACTTCATCCAATTAAGATCAGATTAGGATATAGACGGTTCAATATAAGTCGAGAGTGATCAAATCAGTAGTGTCCGATAAGAATCAAGATGGAGGTCAATACAGTGCTTGACAATTAGAGGTTAGTTTGATCAAATAATTTTATTTAATCAAGATCAAATTAAGATACAATTAGCTCAATAGAGATCAAATAGATCAAATTTGATGGTATCAAAATCCGATAAAAATGGATGCCATCATGCTGTCCAGTAATCATGGATTAGAATCCTTCACTAGGCTCGATCAAAATCATCGAAAGAAAGTCCTTTATTCGATCAATCTTAGGAAGATAAATTTTATAGAGAGAGAAATAATTTTAGAGAAAGAAAATTATAGAAAGAGAAACTAGTGAAAGAAAGTAGGGAGAGAAATAATTATAGGAAGAAAAAAGAGGGGGAAGAGCAAAGAGAGAAGAGCGAAGAGAGAGAAACTCTCTTTCTTTTCTTTTTTTCTTTCTTTTCTTTCTCTCTCTCTCTTTCTTTTCCTTCTTTCTTCTTTCTCTTTTCTTTCTAATGGAACAAGGGACCTTGTGGCCCCTATTTGTTCCCCAGATCATGGAGCACTACTAACACGACTATGGTCGACGATAGTTGGGGCTGTGATGGTATAGCTCAAAGATTTCAGATTGACAGTCAGCAGTGACCGCTAGTATCAAAAAAACCAAAAAAGAAGTGCGTGGAAACTGATCAGGAAAAACAAGAGTGGGGTTTCTAGAAAAAATTCGACGATTACTAGCTGGAATTCATAATCCTATGGCTAAGGAAGAAGAAGAGAAGGGTCAATCAAAGTATGCCGGTTGTTATCTGACTTTTCCAGTGATGTTAATGTTGAAATTTGGTGGGCATAATGATGGTTTTTAAGAAAACTCTAACAATTTCTCCTCCAATTGGGCTTGATCTCCAGTGGAAAGGATGGGAATACTTCTTCTCTTTAAATAGAGGTGGAGGGGGAGGAGTCTAACTCCTCCCCAGCTTCGATTTCTGCTAAGAAATGAGAGGAAGAAGGCTCCTAATTGGAGTCTCCTTCATCGCTTAACTTTTTTTGGATGCTTTAATAATCATGCAAATCATTTTTTTAAAAAAATTTGGATCTGTTTTCTTTTTTTTGGTGGCTAATCAGGTCTAATTAGGCTGAGTATTACATTCTCTCCCTTTAGAAAGAAATTTCATCTTCGAAATTTTTCGTGCTTAGGTATTCAAAATTTAAGGGTTACCTTTATCTCAAGTCATAGTCATTCTCTAATTTTAAAATTGAATCTTTCTTCATAATATTTTTCATCATAATATCATAATCAATATAAGTTATTATCCTAATGTCCCTAATGTGTATGCACCTATACTCAAGTTTGATTCTATGTGTCATAAGTGGATGGATTTTGAATTTTTGTTTATGGATTTATAGTCAACTATTTATGAATTTTGAGATATGAATTTTTATGTTTAAACTTTGGATTTAGATGCTTTGAATCAGTCTTGATTTAATTATTTGATAAATAATTAAAATTAAATATTTTATTTATAATAAATTTTAGTTGATTATGAATGTTGGCTTTATGTTATCGAGGGCAGCACCCCTCGATAGTATGGTCGTATTATGTCTCGGATTTAGAGCATAACAGCAGAGAAGTAAGAAAAAGAAAAAATAGATTGAAAGGTATGAAACTTGAGATTATCCGTATGTTGCTTGTGGTTATGCTTTTACTATTATTGATCAGCTAGAATTCACTTCATATGATAAGGCTAAGGGCATTAATATTCGGGAGGATGCTACGAAAGAAGAATTTTTAGCTTTTAAGAAGAATGAGATGAGATTTAATGATTTCTTTGTGTAGTGGTGTTTCTTCTTTTTCTTAAAAGTGTGTTTATATGATGAGAAGAAAAGTGTTGGGGATAAATTCTGCTCCTGCCAAAGTCAAGTTCGGCGCCCAGCCTGATGCGGTCAATAGCCATGGAAGAGCCTCAGCGGACACGTGTTAGCCGAACTCCTACATCCGGCCAAACTTCTCAGCGGTCGGACCTCAGTCGAAGTCCTTCAACCAACCGAACTCTCAAGCGGCCGAGCTTCATACTCCCAACGGCCGAACTCCTCAGGCAACCATTCTTTCAGTTGGTCAAGCTCCTTCGGACAACCAGCATCCGAACTCCTCAGCAGTCGGCAGCGGGCCGAACTACTTAGCTGCCGAACTACTTCTGATTACTCAATCGCCGAGCTTCAGTCAGACTCCTGCAAAAGCTGAACTGTCTCCGCATCGTTACGGCCAGACGCCTGTAGGAGCCGAACTGCCCCCAAAGCTTCCTCTCGGGCCGAGCTTCTAAAGAAGCCGGACTCCTTACGGAACCCTCCAGCGATCGGGCTTATACGAAAGTCGGACTCCGTGCGGATTTCTCCAATGACCGAGCTTCTAAGGAAGCCGGGCTCCCTACAGACTTCTTCAGTGGACAAGCTTCTCAATGGCCGAACTTCTTATGATGGATTACTACAGACGATCTCGCTACGGTTACACGATAATAACGATCGACAATAACGATCGGCATTTATCGACAATAACGATCAGCAATAATGACCGATATTAATCAGGACAGTTACGACGGTCATTAATCAAGGTGGTTACAACAAGCTCCTTCTATAAAAAGGACCCTCCGGATACCCTTAGGCCAGGTTCTAAAAACCCTTTTCTCTTCCTCTATACTCTACCGAGAATTCCATTCCTATTGATGGGAATTGACTTGAGCGTCGGAGGGTCTTGCCGGAGCCACCCCCCATCGGCTCTGAGCCAGACTTTATTTTGTAGATCCCCGGCGGCGACCTCATCGACGTCAATTCCGACGGACTCCGACGACGACCAATTTCTGCATCAACAGATTGACGCTAGAGGAAGGGTGCTACCAGCAAAGATTTTCCTCTTAAAGGAAGCCGGTGTACCTTTGTTCTTAAAGGAGTGCTTGAGAAATCTCTCTTCCTCTTAATTCAAATTTCCTTCCAACGAAAAAAGATGTCCCCCAAGAGAGCCTCCACCCGGAGATCGGCGGCCTCCGCAGTTCGATCCCGTTCGAGTCCGTCCGCTCCTACTCCAGCCCCGGTGACCTAGGCTCATTCTGCAGCCCGACGATCGGCAGCCTCTGCGGCCCGATCCTGTCTGGGTCCATCCGCTACCGCTCCGGCCCTGGTGGTCCAGGATCGGTCTGTGGCCGCGGTAGATGCTAAACAGTTCAACCTACTCATCCAGCAGGTTCGTGGCCTCACTGAGGCAGTTCAGGCGGTGCAGGCCATGCACCAGCAGGCCGTCGTACCAATTCAACCGACGCAGGATTCTTCAGAGCCGTGTGGTCCAGTCCAGAGGCAATCGACATGGGCTACCCGACCTCCAATCCACGAAAAAGGAAGGCAACGGAAGGAGAGCCCTTGTTCGGACCGCAGCTCATCCCAGGGAAAAGCTTTGCACCCATTCAGCAGGAAGACTTTGGAGATAAGAGACCGTGAAGATCTTCTGGATCGAAGGCTCTTAGAAATGAGCCGATGAATCGAAGAACTCCACCACGCTCCCTCCTCATACGGTAATGAGATCCGAACCTCTCGCAAAAAATTATACAGGAATCGATCCCGCCGAACTTTAAGCTCCCACAGTTCGAGAGCTATAATGGGACCACCGACCCAATCGACCACTCGGAAGCCTTCCGGACGACGATGCTGTTCCATGGAGCGCCAGACGCCATCCTGTGTCGGGCTTTCCCCTCCACCCTTAAAGAAGCCGCTAGGAACTGGTACTCGGCGCTCAAGCCAAGTACCATCCTATCGTTCGATCAAATGTGTCAATAATTCGCGGCCCATTTCGTCAATAGTCGGCGCCCACACCGAAGTTCGGACTCCCTAATGGCCATCAGGCAGAAAGAGGGGGAATCCATCTGGGCTTTCATTTTTTGATTTAATACTGCTGCGCTAGAGGTCCGGGACATGGACCAGTCGGTCGCCATGGCCGCTCTCAAAAGCGGCCTTCAGAAGAACGATCTATTATTCTCCCTGGAAAAGAAGCCTCCCAGGGACTTTGCCGACATGCTGGCTCGGGTCGAAAGTTATGCCCGGGCAAAGGAGGCTTTCGAGGCTAAGGACGGTGAAGTCAGCGGCAAGCGGCTAATCGGCAGGCTGGATAGATCCGTCGAAGAAAGAAAGTGGACTGAAGCTCGACCGCATTTTCGGACTCCCCCTGGTCGCAAGCAAGCTCGGACTTCTCCTCAAGCTCGAAAGCGGGGAAGCCCTGATGGAAGGACGTGCCGAGGTTCTCCTCAGCGCCGAAGTTCTCCCCGACGATGACGATTTCACAACTAGCAGCTTTTGATTTCCTTCAAAAATTCTTTTGCTCTACGCTTTTGATTTTTGGCACAAGGATTACGAGATGGCAGACACAAAAAAAAAAGAAGAGTTCTCCCGCAGAATGAAGTTCGGCGTAAGTGAGGCCGAACTCCACAGCTCCTCATCGGAATAAAGTTCGGCATAAGCAAGACCAAACTTTCCTCAGAAGCTCATCATTGGAATGAAGTTCGGCGCAAGTGAGGCCGAACTTCCCTTCGAAGCTCACCATCAAGTGAAGTTCGATGCAAACAAGGACGGAACAAAGTTCTCCCGCAGAATGAAGTTCGATATTTCACAAGAGGTGAGATGAAGTTCGGTTGCGCTTACAACCGCCCCAGGACAAGCGAGGACTCCCTGACACCAAGGAAGCTCCGATAGAAGGGCGCGAAGAAGCTCTCCTCCCGAAAGGTTCCGCAACTATGCCCCGCTACTCTAACTCGAATTCTCAGCGAAGGAGCAGCCAATAGTCACCGCATTAGAAACAGGAGGAAAACCTCATCCTAACGCGAGCAGGTCAAAGACCCCTAAACCTTGGCTGCAGGAGACGAGGTCTCCCCCGTGTCAACATCGATCGAGGGAAATAAGGCTTTACCAAAGTCGAAGGCCTCGTTCACCTTAGACGAGATGGGGGGAGAGGCTCGGACGACGGTCCGCATGTGCCCCCACAGTCCATTAGAAATAGGAGGAAGACCTCGTCCTAACACGAGCAAAGTCGAAGGTCTCGTTCACCTTAGACGAGACGGAGGGAGAGGCTCGGACGACGGTCTGCATGTGCCCCCATAGCCCGTTAGGAATAGGAGGAAGACCTCATCCTAACGCGAGCAAAGTTGAAGGCCTCGTTCACCTTAGACGAGATGGGGGGAGAGGCTCGAACGACGGTCCGCATGTGCCCCCACAGTCCATTAGGAATAGGAGGAAGACCTCGTCCTAACGCGAGCAAAGTCGAAGGCCTTGTTCACCTTGGACGAGATGGGGGGAGAGGCTCGGACGACGGTCCGCATGTGCCCCCACATCCCGTTAGGAACAGGAGGAAGACCTCATCCTAATGCGAGCAAAGTCGAAGGCCTCGTTCACCTTGGATGACGAGATGGGGGGAGAGGCTCGGACGACGGTCCGCATGTGCCCCCACAGCCCATTAGGAACAGGAGGAAGACCTCGTCCTAACGCGAGCAAAGTCGAAGGCCTCGTTCACCTTAGACGAGATGGGGGGAGAGGCTCGGACGATGGTCCGCATGTGCCCCCACAGCCCGTTAGGAACAGGAGGAAGACCTCATCCTAACGCGAGCACCCGCATCAACCTCAGCTAGAAGAGATAAGATCTCCTCCGAGCGATCCTATCAACCTCGATTAAATAAGGTCTCCCTCGAGCGACTAGGCTGACCTCGGCTGAAGAGTGCCGATTTCAACCTCGGTGAGAGTAGGATTTTTGACCAAATCAACATCGGCAAGGGAGCCTCAACTTCAGCATCGACTTTAGCCAGAGATGAAATCTCCCTCGAACTTCGACATGGACCGATACGAATCTCGAAAGAAAATTTTGGCAGTCACCTTGTCTGCACTCCCTTCCTTCGAGTTTCAAACTCGGGAGTGGGGGGGCTAGTGTTGGGGATAAATCTTGCTCCTGCCAAAGTCAAGTTCGACGCCCAGCCTGATGCGGTCAATAGCCATGGAAGAGCCTCAGCAGACGCGTGTTAGCCGAACTCCTACATTCGACCGAACTTCTCAACGGCCGGACCTCAGTCGAAGTCCTTCAACCGACTGAACTCTCAAGCGGCCGAGCTTCATACTCCCAGCGGTCGAACTCCTCAGGCAACCATTCTTTCAGCTGGTCAAGCTCCTTCGGACAACCAGCGCCCGAACTCCTCAGCAGTCGGCAGCGGGCCGAACTACTTAACTGCCGAACTACTTCTGATTACTCAATCACCGAGCTTCAGTCAGACTCCTGCAAAAGCTGAACTGTCTTCGCGTCGTTACGGCCAGGCGCCTGCAGGAGCCGAACTCCCCCCAAAGCTTCCTCTCGGGCCGAGCTTCTAAAGAAGTTGGACTTCTTACGGAACCCTCCAGCGATCGAGCTTATACGAAAGTCGGACTCCGCGCAGATTTCTCCAATGACCGAGCTTCTAAGGAAGTCGGGCTTCCTACAGACTTCTTCAGTGGACGAGCTTCTCAATGGCCGAACTTCTTATGATGGATTACTGCAGGCAATCTCGCTACGGTTACACGATAATAACGATCGACAATAACGATCGATATTTATCGGCAATAACGATCAGCAATAACGACCGACATTAATCAGGACAGTTACGACGCTCATTAATTAAGGCGGTTACAACAAGCTCCCTCTATAAAAAGGATCCTCCGGATACCCTTAGACCAGGTTCTGAAAATCCTTTTCTCTTCCTCTATACTCTACCGAGCATTCCATTCCTATTGATGGAAACTGATTTGAGTGTCGGAGGGTCTTGCCAGAGCCACCCCCCATCAGCTCCGAGCCAGACTTTGTTTTGCAGGTCCCCGGCGGCGACCTCATCGGCGTCAATTTCGGCGGACTCCGACGACGACCAATTTCTGCGTCAACGAAAAGGATGTGGGATTTCTACAAAAAACCAACTGATGGATATCTTCACCAAAGAATTGGTTATAGTAGGCTCGACATTATTAGCATGGAGTCCATAATGAGGGGGAATGTTAGAGTTATCATGAACTCTAGAAGAAGCCTATTATTTAATTATTTTTTATTTTTATGTGTTGATCTAAATTAGCTTAGGTTAAGCTTTAGGATTAACATATATAGTTTGTCTTTTAGTGGGCTTTAGTTTTTATTGGTTTTTGAGTTGGTTTGCGTTGCTACTGCTCCCATGCTACTAAGGTCAGTTGGTCTGAGCTCAATGGACATTGATCTTATAGGAAAGAAAACCTAAACTAGCAAAAGAAGTCCCTTGACTAGAGTTGTTTTTAGCGAGGATCCTTTGATGTTCAAGTTAAATAAGAGGCAAAGAACAGTGAGAGACAGGGAGAGACTTGAGCTTATCTATGGTCTTTAGTCCTCTCTATTTATAAAGAAAGATCGGAGGCTATTCCTACAATACGCGATAGTCAAATTTGTGAATATCTTGCTCCACATGATGAGCATGTCCATTGGCCATTTTAGGTAGGTTATAATCATTATCAATATTTGAGGTTGACTCTGCATGTAATTGCCACCAAAGATCTCAAGCAAGTATGATTTGAATTTTCACCTCTGTCCAATTTGGAAAGGATAGGTTGATCATTAACCAAGGAGGTCCAATCCCTGACATGAACCAAGGTTAGCATCTTACCCCATAATAGTTTGGAATAAGGATAAAAGTTTTTTTGGTCTTGTAATGAAATTTTGCCCTTTAATAATAGTTTTAAGGGGTATAAAAAGTGTGATGGATTCAGAAAGTGGGGAGACATGAGAGTGTTCTTTGGAGAGGTTTCTTTTGAGGCATCCTTGTGTGTGGGACTAAAGGAGAAGAGAGAGAAAGAGAGTGATATATATATATATATATATAGAGAGAGAGAGAGTTAGTTTTGTTGTATTTTGTTCTAGATCTTAGGTTGGTGCAATCGATTTATTTTGGATAGCATGCCATTCTACATTACTTTCATTAATGTGTTTCTTTATGGTTCAAGAAAGTTATAGGATTTTACCTTACCAAATAAGATGTTTATATTTTGTACTCTCTAAAAATATATGTGTTACTATTTGTTGCAGCAAAGTCAAAATATATTTGAGTATGTTTGATTGGAAGGAGTTGGACTATCAAATAGAATGGGAATGATTTTTCATTCCATTAATTTGATTGGGGGAATTTCCATTCTCATTCCAATTTTAAAGGGAAATAAGAATGCTCCAATCCCTCCAAATCCAATCTTTACTCTTTCCTAATTTTCAAAATCCATTCCAATTCCAATTCAAATTCCAAGCATCAACCAAACATGTCAGGACGTGGCCATTCTAATTTTCATTCCAATTCATTTTAATTCTAATTCTGATTTCGATTGCGATGGTAAATGAAACAACCCTAAGTGCATTTTAGTCACTTCTCCATTCCTATTTCAATGGCCTATGGCATATTGGCCCATCCAATCACGACAATGTTTATAATTTATTTAGAGTGCATTTGGTTTGCAATCATTATTGGAGTCGGAATGAATTAGAATGAAAATTGGAAGGTCATGTCTCCCAACATATTTGGTTCATGATTCGAATCGGAATATAATTTGAATACTAAAAGAGAATAGGAATTGGATTTAAGAAGATTGAGGCATTTCTATTCCACATTAAAGTCTAAATAGGAATGAGACCCCCTCCAATCAAACTACTAGAATGGAAATCATTCATTCTCATTTTCATTCTAGAGTCCAACTTCCTCCAATCAAATATGCCTTTAAATATATGAACCATGGAAACTAAAAAAAATAGCTTATTAGATGGGACAGGTCTCAAGTAGGTAGCTTGAAGATATTGAAGGGAAATCCTGATTTCCCGGTCCAGGTTCGTCCAGATCTGATCAGATCAAGAGATATATTTCAAAATTTTTTTTCTTGATCCCAATCAGATCTTGATATATTTCATATCTGATTCTTATTATTTTAATAAATAAAATAAAATAAAATAAATTAAATTAAATTTAATTTACCTGATTTGGGTAATCCTATTACCCTGTAGATGATCCTGATTGCAGCAGAAGGTTCTGGATCTAGCCACGCAAGCGCCTGGTCTCTACCGGTATCCACTCAGGTTGGATCTGGAGATCCTCTTCTTCTCTATCACGTCTCCAAAAATCAGATCTGGATCTGATCTGGAGGATCTTCAAAACTTCTTTTGAAGATCAGCAGTCATCCTTTGCAGCAGTGCAGCCTTCTTCTTTTGATCGCCTTTCTTTTGATCTGGAATGCACCAACCAAAATCCAAAACTCTTTTGGACGTGGAGAGGAGAAGGAGGAGAAGTTTAGGCATGGAGGAAGAGGAGAGAAGCAGCCTTGGGGCGTGGGAAATCTCTATTCTTTTTGGGTTGGGCGCAGGGTCTTATTTATAGACCTCTTGTGATCCAACTCCTCTTATTCTCAATCAATCACAACCCTTTGTGAAATCAGATCTAAATCTGATTGGTTGGAATAGAGTCCCATGGATTCCTCCTTAGAGGGCGCCTAAGACCAGTCAAACTGGATTCTTAGTAGAACTCTGATTGGAATCCAAAAGGGAGGTGGAGTCCTTATCCAACAAGGACTCCAAGGCGCCTCCAACTTGGGCACACGCCTAGGGTGGCGTGCGCCCTTCTCCTTGCTAGGTTCTGGCAGGGGGACAGGCCCCCACCAGTTCTCCAATAGGTGCGTGACATGTGGACAAAAGTCAAAGTGTCTATGGTCAACATTTGACCAGTCAAAGGTCAACTTTTGACCAAAGTCAAAGGACCAAAAATGGCAGGTGACCAAAAATGGCAGGTCATGTCTTATAAAATAAGACAACCTTCTCTAACTTGGACAACCTCCAGTTAAACCATATGAAGGCCTCTGATTGAGCACAAACTCCTTTGGCTCAGTCGGGACAACTTATTTGTGATAGTAAAAGAAGAACGTTAGGTTCAATCGAGTGCTAGCACGATTTTCTTGAACCTAATTGAATCTCATTCAGATCAATTGAACTAAATTAGTTCAATTGATGATCACCAGATTCAAACCCTTGTTTGTGTGATCCAGTTAGTTCAGTTCTGTGGTAATAGTCATGATCTCTATCATAGACATCATCAATCCTTTCGATGGATCAGAACTCTCTGATTCGAACAGCTAGAATGATCGATCATCTAAATCATTCTAATGCTCCAAAACAGTACCATATGCAACTGATAAAGACCATTAATAAGGAAACCATTTGCAATTTTATTTCTTTCATAAAGAATGTTACAATGGTCCTTAAAGAAGGTGAATCACATAACCTTCTTGTGCTAAGCATGAAACAGAAATCAAATTCCTGCTAGCTGCAGGCACATAATAACAGTCTTTCAAAACTAAGTCTAAACCAGATGGTAATCGAAGAGGGTATGTTCCCACGGCTACTGCAGCAACTCTTGCTCCATTACCGATGCGTAGGATCATGTCTCCATCCCTCAGCCTCCTGCTATCCTCAAGACCCTGCATAGAAGTGCACAGATGAGCACTAGAACCAGAGTCAAGCACCCAACTGGATGCAGAAGAAACCGTAAGGTTAGACTCAATAACGAGCATACCTCCAGAAGGACCTTCCTTCTTGTTCTTCAGGGTGGCCAGGTAAGTAGGGCAGTTCCGCTTCCAATGGCCGTCGCTGTTGCAATGGAAACACTTTCCTTTGACATCGGCCTTCTTCTTCGGTTCTGCCTTCTTCTTCTTTTTGATCCTTCCACCTTTTGCTTTTTCACAGACTTCTTTTTCTTTCCATAAGACTTTCTTTTGGAAGAAGTCCGTTCCATAGCAAGAACTGAGCCTTTAGAACCTTTCATAGAAAGCTCAGCGGTAACCAGCATATTCATTAATTCGGCCAAGGAATTTTGAAG
The DNA here is from genome assembly GCA_006176705.1 of Cocos nucifera. Classification (NCBI taxonomy): domain Eukaryota; kingdom Viridiplantae; phylum Streptophyta; class Magnoliopsida; order Arecales; family Arecaceae; genus Cocos; species Cocos nucifera. The sequence goes on from QRFJ01000075.1 coordinate 1,860,611, forward strand.
TTTATGCATGTGGTAATTCATGATGAATTGCCCATATGCATCAGTCAAGGATTGCAGAATAATATCATTCTGCAGATCCAAGTCTAACTTCACACCGAGCTTCTCAAGCTCTTCCATGTCCTTGATCATTGTCAGACAGTGATCTTGGACTGACTGCCCATCACGCATCTTAGCTTAAAAAGTCATTTCGTGACTTGATATTTGGCTGCGCGACTCTGTTCACCAAACATCTCCTGCAGGTGAGCCAACATTTGGCGAGCAGTCCCGATATCTTCATGTTGGCGCTGGAGCTCATCAGACATCGAGCCCAACATGTAATATCTGGCCTTATTATCTTCGTCTATCCATTTTTTCAGAGACGCTCTCTGTTCAGTGGATGGACGGGCTGGTAAGGTGGGAGGGTCCTGGTCCAATAACATGGGTTAACTTCTCGAACCCAAAATAATTTTGTAGTTCCTGAGCCAATCTTTATAATTGGGTCCAGTCAGTCTATGTGTGTCCAGGATACGTGCCAATGGGTTGGACGCAGACATTTTTCCTGTAGAGAGTCAAAGATTCTAGTTAGATACTGTAATTTTGACTTGACCAATTTATTTAGAAATTTTATTTTTAAACAAATTAGCTCCCACTATTTTCTCGGATCCCTACACTCCCTCTGTAGAGATGCGAAAAATCTCCACGATTAATGATTTCTAGTGGGTGGTGCGGTCTCACCAACTGACTCATCACCTCACCTAACAGTTATTGGTGATGGGTTAGCCAATGAGTGAACAACTCTTGTTCAATGATTCTCTAATCATGGTGCACCCAAACTTGGTCTCTAATTCATGAATCTCACCGTATCCAGAATATTGATCCACTCCTTAGTTAAGTCAGACCCACCATTTGCATAGACTGGGTTCCTAATTGAGTCTCTCACCGTATCCAAATATTGAGCCCAACTCATCCTCCAGCCCATAGCATCCAATGCCTAATAGACATGGTTGCATCTTCCCGGTGCAACTGAGCCACTGTATCCAGCCGAGAACAATCAACCCCGGGAAGGGCCCGCACATCTACAATGGTGGAAGACCTCAGACTTAATCTTTTCTTAGGGAGAATTGATTCAGGTCTCATTAAACTAGACTTGTCATAGTCATAACAATTATGACTAACCTAGTGGCATGGGTTAGCTCGGATTATTGACCACCTCAGATCAGAACTGTGTCAACAGATATGGCCAGGTAAGTGAGACCGGTGGAAGGAATATGCCATTAACTCGTACAAGAACGCATTCAGGTCGAGTAGCTTCCAATTAAAAACCAGTCGGTCGTATGTGCCAAACTTACCTTAGACACCAAATTGTTGAGTCAGAACCAATTGGGTTAGCCTACAATCCAGACTCTAACCTCTGAGCCTAATTAGGTCTTGCTTGATCGTGACTCGATCTTGACCCAGACTTAATCCTATTAGGCTGGTCAATTTAAGCATTGTTGATCCCATCTAACCAACTCTTGATTCGGTTTGATCAACCGCTTAGACCTAATTGAGCTACCCAAGCCCGAACCCAGTATTATGAATATGTCTTAGATCTGAAAATTCTCAATTTTAGACCTAATTAATATTCCATAATCTTAATTCTTAATTAAGTAGGGTTCATAAACAAAATATGCACAATAAATCCTAGGGTTTCAGGATCTAGGGTTTTGCAGAAAGTAAGTTTTGGGTTTCTGATTAAGGACGAACACGCAGCACCCCTACACATCATAAGAACACCCCATCGAATGGGAAGAGAGGGCCTTTAAACCCTTCTTCATTCTTATGACCGGACGGCCAAGAGGAACGCCTTAATCAGGAACATGTCAATACTACAAAACAGTATTTAGATCTATATCATATATCTCATATACAAATTAGATCTAATCATGGCATATTTTGCATACATCTCATGTATCAAATCATGCATATTTTTTCAGATCTAAATTATCTCATAATAATCTAAAAAATTAGATTTAAATTGATCTAATCAAAATAAATTCTAATCTAGACAATTATGTAGAACTATTCTACAACTAGTCTAGACATGCATCAATCATATCTCATATGATATTTAAAAATTAAATAATTTTTATTTGCTATTTTTTAGATGTTATTATAACACTTATAATATCAAAAAATAGTAAATAAAAAGAGATCTAAAATATGATTTAATCAGATTAAATCAAAACATGCAAGACTATTCTATAGAACTATTCTATTCTTAGAACTAGTCATGCATATCTTTCTAATCTTAGATCCAAATCATTTAATTTTAATTTTTTCTGATTTCAGATCTGATCACATCTCATGTGACATCTAAAATCACTTTATTTTTTAATTAAAATAAAATTTAAAATTAGATCTAAATAATTTAGAACCATGGCTCTGATACCAGTTGAAGGGAAATCCTGATTTTTCCGGTCCAGGTTCGTTCAGATCTGATCAGATCAAGAGATATATTTCAAAAAAAATTTTTCTTTGATCCCAATCAGATCTTGATATATTTTAGATCTGATTCTTATTATTTTAATAAATAAAATAAAATAAGATAAATTAAATCAAATTTAATTTACCTGATTTGGGTAATCCTATTACCCTGTTGATGATCCTGATTGCAGCGGAAGGTTCTGGATCTAGCCACGCAAGCGCCTGGCCTCTACCGGTATCCACTCAGGTTGGATCTGGAGAGATCCTCTTCTTCTCTATCACACCTCCAAAAATCAGATCTGGATCTGATCTGGAGGATCTTCAAAACTCCTTTTGAAGATCAGCAGTCGTCCTTTGCAGCAGTGCAGCCTTCTTGCTTTTGATCGCCTTTCTTTTGATCTGGAATCGCACCAACCAAAAATCCAAAACTCTTTTGGACGTGGAGAGGAAGAAAGGAGGATAAGTTTGGCATGGAGGAAGAGGAGGAGAAGGCAGCCTTGGGGCGTGGGAAAATCTCTAATTCTTTTTGGGTTGGGCGCAGGGTCTTATTTATAGACTCTTGTGATCCAACTCCTCTTCTTCTCCAACCAATCACAACCCTTTGTGAAATCAGATCTAAATCTGATTGGTTGGAAATAGAGTCCCCTGGATTCCTCCTTAGAGGGCGCCTAAGACCAGTCAAACTTGGATTCTTAGTAGAACTCTAATTGGAATCCAAAAGGGAGATGGAGTCCTTGTCCAACAAGGACTCCTAGGCGCCTCCAACTTGGGCACACGCCTAGGGTGGCGTGCGCCCTTCTCCTTGCCAGGTTCTGGCAGGGGGACAGGCCCCCACCAGCTCTCCAATAGGTGCATGACATGTGGTCAAAAGTCAAAGTGTCAATGGTCAACATTTGACCAGTCAAAGGTAGACTTTTGACCAAAGTCAAAGAACAAGAAATGGCAGGTGACCAAAAATGGCAGGTAATGTCTTACAAAAATAAGACAACCTTTTCTGACTTGGACAACCTCCAGTCAGACCATATGAAGGCCTCTGATTGAGCACAAACTCCTTTGGCTCAGTCAGGACAACTTATTTATGATAGTAAAAGAAGAACGTTAGGTTCAATCGAGTGCTAGCACGATTTCCTTGAACCTAATTGAATCTCATTCAGATCAATTGAACTAGATCAGTTCAATTGATGATCACCAGATTCAAACCCTTGTTTGTGTGACCCAGTTAGGTTCAGTTCTGTATGGTAATGGGATATGTCATGATCTCTATCATCGACATCATCGAAACTCCTTTCGATGGATCAGAACTCTTCTGATTCGAACAGCTAGAATGATCGATCATCTAAATCATTCTAATTGCTCCCAAAATCCACCAGTGACACCTAGCAGTATATGGTGGCAACCCATCAGAGCTGAATGCGAACCTCTTGGTGCAGCTACCTGTGTGATTAAGTTCTTCTATCTTGAGCCCCGATCAGATTAGGGTTAAGGTGAAACTCGTCAAACCCTAGTCTCTGTCATATGATGTAATCATTCGATTCGAGTCCAATGTGAAAATCTAAATAGAAACTCTTTCTATTATTTCACTCTGCCATGGCCATGGGCTTCTGGACTTGATTCTCATGATCATCATAGGGCTGCTCCTCTACCACCGAGGTAGATAGATTCCATCTTGATGCAATCCAGTTCCTACAATGAACATGCTATAGCCAACATACACCTCAGGGTTCCATATGGCTAGGAGACCGAGTAATGGTGTAGTCAAACTATAACACCCTCAAGGTGAACTGCCGATGCATCTCAGGTCAAAGAACCAGACACACTACTGCAGCATCGAGTCAGTCATTGACGAGAAGGTAGACTCCCTAATGACTACTCGAGGTGGTCACGCTCAGTGCCCTCGTTCTCTAACGAGTACCTGTACTCTCGCTCCGGTGTCTCCACACCGTAGACTCAAGACTCATCTACTAAAGAGAAGCGATTGTACACCAACCTTCCGAATCAATCACCATCCTCGTGATGATCCTATGGTCGAGAGCTGTTTATGAGTTAATAATGATTATTCATGTCTTAAATTTTCAACTCTTGAAAATATGAATTATCATTACCATTAACTCAAAGGATGTATCACAGACACTAAATACACAGATGTGATAGAAAATAACCCATTTTATTGATTATAGTCAAAATTATAATTTTGCCCCTGGAAGTGTATTACAAGTGTCAGCCAATTCTGGCTTCTAGGGCACATATATCTAACAGATATGCTTCCGGTAACAAGCTAAATGAGGTTTGTGAACAACAAATTAAACAAAATCAAAATTTTGTTCATATTAATCTTATATCAATATTTAGTGGTAGATCCAAAAGTACACAGGTTTGTAGATTGCTAACAGGTATTTTTGCATGCGCTTGGTTATTTTGGGTTGTATTTTGTCTGTGAGCTTAAATTAGCGGGAGGACAAAACTGGGGATGGATAAAACCCACTGGATAAAAAGCATCGCAAATTGATTATTATGCATTTGCTTTTTTTTTTTTTTTTGGAATTATGCTTTGCATCAACAATTATTAACGCGGTTGTCACTAACTTTGCCATAACACAAAGGGAACCGAATGGTATTTAAGTTGAGACGCAGCATCCACCACAGGAAATCCAATCCCAACGCCTTTTAAAGCAATTGCAAATAATTATAGGCATCAACGATATTTACATCCATTGCCTAGATAGACAATCCCGAAGGAGAGGGATAAATTAGATTTTCAAAAATTTAAAATAGATATGTGCGGTAAGAGTAAATAGAAAACACAATCAAGAGCACACATACAAATAAGAGAATTTTATAATAATTCGATGCTCTTCCAGCACCTTCATCCACTCCCCAAGCAAACTATTGAGAATTTTTCTATAATCCCATAAGATTACAGTTGGATAATTTTTTCGGACTCACTATCCAAAAATTCAATTGGTTTTTTCTTAGGTTCACTAACCACAACCCTTACAAGGATCAAACAAATCAATATGAATAAACAGAGGAGAGAAAAATTCCAAAATCCAAGTTTCAACCTCTGCTGAAACCTAGTACATGGAAAGAGGAAAGGAAATTTTACAACTCAAAAAGTTTCTTTGAATGAGCAGAAAAGTTATTCTTATGGTTTGTTAAAAGCCACTTTGAATACATGGAATTAATGCACTTGAGGGTTCTTCAAAGCTTGAGAGAACTAATAGAGCGTGTTTTGCTTTCTCTCATTTTTCTTCCTGATCAATTAAAAATAAGCCTTCTTTCTTTTATATCTACAGCATTCTCTCTCTTTTGGTGATGATTGGAGCTCAGAAAAAGTAAAATCAAACCGTTGGAGAGCAGCAACTAGCTATTGGGACTGAAAAAATTCGATCTAGAACTCTCCGTCAAAAGGTTGTCGTCGAGTCTCGAGACCTCTCGGTTTATCTTGAGACACCTCGCCTGGTTACAAAACCTCTCGATTTGATCAGGAGAGCTTTCACCTCCAGTCGCATGAAAAATCAACTTTCTGAAAAAAATGGCTCGCCTGGGATCGAGATCTCTCGATTCTGAATGAGACGTCTTGCTAGAACCGTGAGACCTCTCAAAAATCCTATGAGATCTCTCACTTTCAGAGCACAGAAACTGAATTTCTGTCGCTTAAGATCGAGAGCTCTCGAGATTTATTAGAGACCTCTCAAAACTGAGCCATAACTACGTTTGGGACGTGCCAGTCCACTCGAGAGCTCTCGAAAAAATTTCGAGATATCTCGAAGACTGCTCTAAGATAATTTTGAGAGAATTTTTTCATCAATCAAGAGGATTCGATTTTTATTTGAATTCTATTTTATGTCTTCCTTATTTTGCTCAAAGTGCTCTCTTTCTTCTGACCTTGGAACACTTAAAATAAAATATATTAGCAATCATTTGCTTTAATATTTGGTCATCATCAAAATTACTTAGAGGGTTCAATAATCTCCTCCTTTTTGATGGTGACAAAATATTAAGCAAGCCATAAAAAGAGTGTAAGCAATATGTATATAATAAACTAATGAATGCAAAATTTTTATGCTAAAGCTCCTCCTTAATCTATGCTCTCATGAAATGAATAGAATTTGAATAACGTTCTTTTCATTTTGTATTTGTTCATTTCAATCATTTCATTTTCTAAAAGTTTCTTTTTGTATATGTTAGTTTGAATTGATTATACATTTGTATTTTAGTTTGAATTAATTATACATTTGCATATTTCTTCTTAATATTTTTCTTTCTTTTTGTTAGCATCAAAATCACAACAATGAGAGGATCATAAAAAGACAAGAACATAAAAATGATTGATTTCATTGTAAGATGTAATAATATATAGATAGAGATGTATGTTGGTTTACAAAAAATGTATCTCATACCAACATATCTAAATCGAAAGTCAAAATAAAAGAGATACTAGACCTAGTCCTCATCAAAGAGAAACTCAATGATGGGTTCAGAGGAAGATTTGGGTCTAGTAGAGGACAAGTGAGGAGTAGGTCTAGGAGAAGGTGATGGTCTAGAAGAAGATGATGGTTCAGAAGAGGATAGAGTCCGACTCAAAATCTACCGTAGGATGAAAATAAGGACTTCAGCCGTGGTGCATTGAGTAGTGATGTTCTCTTCAAGTCTCTACGTAATTCTGATATTCTCGGATAGGAGTAGTTCAGTCTGAGCTGATGTCTTATGTTGCCCCTCCAAAATTTCTAGCCTTTGGGACAATCCACTAATTTGTTGGCTAAACATTTCTGTCTGACCTTCAGTGGATATTCTTTGTTCTTCAATACTTACAAAGGATTGATGCCTCATACCGGATAGTATATCCATAAATCTTTTAGATACTTTTTGAACCACTTCTTTTACCATCCTTTCAATTAAAAGATCTTGATCAAAAGTTGAGGGAGGTGCTAGTGCAGGACAAGGAGGCACTTGAGGAGAGTATGGGGACCCGAGTGTAGTGAAAGAGGATCCAGCAGCAGATGGTAATGATGGAGGGGGTGGAGATCTATGTTCTTTGGGCTCATTTGCAGCATGTTCATCTGTCCTCACCCATATATCATTCTTTTTTATAAACTTCATCCGGTTTAATATTTCTTCATTGATGAAGTCTGTGTGAGCCAGCTTTTTGAAGTCTTCACCTTCTAGATTAACTTAAAAGTCCTTGAAGATTAAGATGAAGATCATTCCATAGGGTAAACAGGCCTTGCTTTTGCTGGCAATATCCTTCAGTTGTTGAAGCATAAGAGAGAAAAAGCTGATGGGAGTTTCAGTAACCATAAAGAACATGACACCTAGTTCTCTCTTTCCAATCTAGTCATGTCTTCCTACCTTAGGAAAAACTATGTGATTGACAAAAGATTGCAGTAATCTCATCTCAATCGAGAGAAGATGTGAGACTAATTATAGATTTTCATCAACATTTTTTCTTTCTAAGATGCACTTGAGAGCTTCAGTTTTGTCAAATATGTTTAGATTGCTAATTCTTGTCCTAGGCACTTCGAGAAGCTATCCTATTTTTCTCTCATCCAAGGAAATGTGCACTTCTTTCACAACGAACTCTACCTTCGACCCATGCTCAAAGCTAATATTATCAAAAAATTCTCTTATCAAGTCTGGATAAACATTTACCTATAGGGTACATAGCTTTTTCCATCCTTGCTGTCGAATCTAAGATCCAATACGGAAGTATTCCCAATCTAGATTTTCAATGTCCACACAATGGCCTGTTGGAACAGTCTTAGTAGCAACGAAGAGACGAGCACGAGATGAAGAAGTAGAAGGAGATGATTGAGCCAAGTCCTACTATCGCTTAGACCTAGCTTCAGTCAATGGCGTGATGAAAGTCTTTGTGCAGTAAGGAATCTCTTCTTTGGAGCCACTAAGGTTTAAGATTTGGAGAGAATGGATAAGAGAAGGTGATTCAGAAGATTTTTAGGGAGAGGAGGAAAGTTTTGGAGAGTTTGGAGGAGAAGTCTCAAAAAAACGGAACGAATTAATGAAATAGGGGACCTCTCGTAGACTGATTAAAAAGAGGGCCTGCAAGAATCGAGAGCTCTCGTCTTAAAGATGAGATGTCTTGAAAACTTTGAGAGCTCTCACGTTTAGTGTGAGAGATCTCAAAATCTAGTCGAGAGGTCTCGTAAATAACCCAAGACTTCTCGAGCACAGGAAAAAGAAATCAGAATAGAGGAGAAATTTCAAGCTGATTTTTTCTTGGAATTTTTTAAAATGGGATTAGGGGTGTTAAGAATGATGGAAGGCAATAAAAAATGATCCAATAAATTCAAGATTAAATATTTTCAAAATGGATCATAAATACCAAGTTCATCCCAAATTTTTGAGAATCTATCTTCACTTAGAGGTTTTGTAAAAATGTCAGTTAGTTGATTTTCGGTTGAAATAAATTCAAATGCAATGTTATTATTTTGAACATGATCTCTAATGAAATGATGTCTAATTTCAATGTATTTAGTTTTTGAATATTGAATAGAATTTTTTGTCAAGTTTATGGCACTAGTGTTATCACATGTATCTTATTTTGCTTAATTCTAAAGTCTTCGAGTTATTGTTTGATTCAAAGTATTTAAGCACAGCAACTCTCCATAGAAATATATTCGGCCTCGACCGTTGACAGTGCTATAGAATTTTGCTTTTTACTATACTAAGATATCAAAATTCAATCCTAAAAATTGATAGGTGTCACTGGTACTCTTTTTATCAATTCTACATTCTTCATAGTCTGCATCAGTGTATCCAATCAATTCAATGGAGGATTATTTTGAGTACCAAAGATCTAAGTTGTGTGTGTAGATCAAATATCTAAAAATTCTCTTAACAGCTAGTAAGTATGATTATTTAGGGTTAGACTGAAATCTAGCACGCATGCATACACAAAATAATATATCAAGCCTACTTGCAATTAAGTAAAGTAGAGATCCTATCATACCTCTCTAGAGCTTTTCATTTACATTCTTACCATTTTCATCTTTATCAAGTTTGCATAAGGGGCTCATGGGTGTGTCGATCTTCTTTCCATTTTTCATGCCAAACTTCTTGAGCATCTCCTTGATGTACTTTGTTTGGCTAATGAAAATGCTTTCCTTTGATTGTTTGACTTGTAGTCTAAGAAAAAAAATTATCTCTCCCATCATGCTCATTTCAAATTCACTCTGCATCAACTCTTGACAAAGAATTTTATCAGTAACTCCGAATATGATATCATCCATATATATTTGAACTACAAGAAGATCATTATTTTTCTTTTTCAAAAATAGTGTGGTGTCTATACTTCCTCTAATAAAATTATTTTATAATAAAAATTTGCTCAATCTCTCATACCATGCTCTAGGTGCTTATTTAAGTTCATAGAGTACTTTATTTAACTTATATACATGATTGAGAAGTGAGTGATTTTTAAATTTGGATGGTTATTTTGCAAATACTTCTTCAGCAATATAACCATTCAAAAAGATGCTTTTCATATCCATTTGAAATAATTTAAAATTCATATAACAGATAAAAATAAATAACAATCTAATAGCCTCTAATCTTGCTATAGGTGCATATGTTTCATCAAAGTCAATTTCTTCTTCTTGATTATATCCTTTAGCAACTAATCTAGCTTTATTTTTTATAATATTATCATGTTCATCTAATTTATTTCTAAATATCCATTTTGTATCAATTATAGGATGATCTATGGGTATGTTTACAAGAGTCCATACATTATTTCTTTCAAATTGGTTTAGTTCATCTTACATGGCTAGCATCCAATTAGAGTCTTGTTTAGCTTCTTCTATATTTTTAGATTCTATTTGAGAAACAAATGCAAGGTAATCAAATGTATCCTTAAAAGATGATCTAGTTCTTACCCCTTGTGAAGGATGATCTAATATCAATTCTCTTGGGTGATTGTGTGCATACCTCCACTCCTTAGGTAGATCTCTATGATCATTAGATGCTTCATTCCCATCATCACTACTTTGCTCCAAGATTATTGTAGGTTTATCTTTGTCTTGAATATTATTGTCCTTCAAGTTTAGGTCCTTCATTCCATCTTCGAAAATTCCTGTATTATCATCAAAAACGTCTTCTTTTCTCGAAGATTGATTGTTAGCTTCATCAAAGATAACATGTATAGATTCTTCAACAACCAAAGAGTGTTTGTTGAAGACTCTATATACTTTGCTAGATATAGAATATCCAAGAAATATACCCTTATCTGCCTTAGCATCAAATTTATCTAGATTATCTTGACCATTATTATGAATAAAATATTTACAACCAAAAATATGAAAATAATTAATATTAGATCTTTTTTTTTTCAAAGCTCATAGGAGGTCTTTTTTAAGATCGGATGAATAGAAACTCTATTTAGGATGTAACATGTTGTGTTAATGGCTTCAGCCCAAAAGTATTTAGATAGATTCTCTTCACACAACATGGTATAGGCCATATCAACTAAGGTTCTATTCTTTCTTTCAATAACTCTATTTTTTTGAGAGGTTCTAAGTGTTGAAAAATTATGTTCTATGCCATGTTCATTGCAAAATTCTTCAAAGTATTTATTTTCAAATTTTATGCCATGATCACTACGGATACATACTATAGTAGAGTTCTTTTTATTTGTTATTTTCTTGTAAAACTTTGAAAACATTGAAAATGCTTCATCTTTGTAAGCCTAAAACAGAACCCAAGTGAAACGAGAATAATCATCAACAATTACTAGACCATACTTCTTTCCTCCTAAGCTTGTGGTTATAGTAGGTCCAAATAAATCCATATGAATCAATTCAAGAGGCCTAGAAGTTGAAATCATATTTTTGAATTTGAAACTCCTAGTTTATTTTCTAAATTGGCAAGCATCACAAATATGATCAACTTTGAAATTTAGTTTTGGTAGCCCCTTAACTAAGTCTTTATTATGTAATTTATAAAGAGTATGCATGCTAGCATGACCTAATTTTCGATGCCAAAGCCAACTAATTTCTTTTATGTTAGCATTCTTTGCAACTAGGCATTGGCCACTCTTCATAGCAATTTCATCAAGATTCATCATGTAGATATTTTCATGCCTAAATCCAATGAATTTTAAGCTATCATCCAAGGAACTAAATACTTTGCACAAAGAAGATTCAAAAAAGACTTTAAAATCTTTATCATAATTTTGACTGATACTAAGCAAGTTATGTTTTAAATTATTAACTAACAATACATTATCTATAAAGATGGTAGGAGTAATCTAAATTTTACCATAGCTAATTATTTTATCTTTGCCATTATCACCAAAGGTGACTACTCCCTCTTTCTTTCTTTCTAGGATGACGAATTATTGCTTATCACCCGATATATGCCTTGAGCAGCCGCTATCTAAATACCACTCCCATTTTTATCCTTGGACTGCAAGACATTCCTGCACAAATAATCAAGTGATAGTTTTAGGTGCCCAAATCTTCTTGGATCCTTTAGAATTAGTAGACATAGTTCCTTTTGGAACCCACATGCTTTTAACATGCTTTTCATTAAATTTTCTAGTATTGCATTCAAAAGCCTTGTATCCTATCTTTTTGCATCTAAAGCAAATGGTATGAGACGTGCTATTAGAGATGGGTGCAGTGAAGAAATTTTTTAGAAACTTGATTTTGTCTTTAGGTTTATATCCTAGTTCGATCTTATCATAAACTCCTTTTTGATTATTTAAAATCATTTACAATTTTTCAGAACTATAAGTAAATTTAGCAACTAAAGGCTTTAATTTATCCAATTCATCCTTTAGGATTTTGTTTTCTTTTTTTTAACTTATTATGGCTACTAATTACCTCTTCTTTTTCTTTCAAGAGTATTTGAGTCATTTTCTTAAGATTTATATTGTTTGAGCTTATCTTTTTGAAATCTTTCATTAAGTCATAAAAAGCATCTTGAAGCTCATCAAAGATAAAATCTGAATCAAGAATGAAAAATACCTCATCATTTTGTGCCATGAAATACAAGTTTGCTTCGTTTTGATTTTTTTCCTCCGAGCTTGACTCATTGCTGTCGCTCCAAGTTACTAACATGGCTTTCTTTTTTATTCTTTTTGGCCCCTTCTTCAACAGAGGACATACGGCCCTAAAATGTCCTGGCTTCTTGCATTCGTAGCAAGTGGGCTAATCCCTCTCTTTTTTTTCTTTCTTCCTGCTAGCTTCTCTTTTAATGAAGCTCCTCTTCTTGAATCCTTGTCTTTTTTTTTCATGAATTTTTTGAATTTTTTGATCACCAGGGCCATATCTTCATCATTTTTCTCACTGGTGGATAGATCATCTTCTTCTTCATCAGCCATGGATTTCAGCGCTATTATTTTCTTCTTGTTGTTGTCTTCCTCATTGTGCCGACTCATGGCAAGCTCATGTATCATCAAGGATCCAATGAGCTCCTCTAGAGATAGTGTATTCAGATCCTTTGCCTCCTGGATGGTTGTTACTTTGGTTTCCCATGACCTAGGCAAAGACCTAATGATCTTTCTCACCAATTCACTGTTAGTGTAAACTTTACCTAAGCTTTTTAAACCATTTATAATATCAGTGAATCTTATATACATGCTAGTGATAGATTTAGTGGAGTCCATTTTAAATAACTCATATTGGTGAACTAGCATGTTTATTTTAGTTTTTTTTTATTTGATTTGTCCTTTTATGTGTGACCTCAAGTCTATCCTAAATTTTTTTTACAGAATTGCAAGTGGAGATTCAATTAAACTCGTTTGCATCAAGGGCATGATAGAGTACATTCATTGCCTTGGCATTTAATTGGACAAGTTTCTTATCCGTTTCATCCCAATCCTTCTCCGGCTTAAGAGAGGATGTGCCATTGACAATGACTATAGGTGTATGTGGACCATTGACAATGATACTCCATATGTCATAATCAAAGGTTTGAATGAAAATATGCATGCGAGCTTTTCAATAGATATAGTTGGATCCATTGAAAAGAGGTGACCTATTTATGGATTGTCCTTCGGCATGTGAACCTCTTAGTTGGATTAACATGATCTTTATCTCTAGTTAAAAAATCAATAATTAGTAGAGAACCAAGCTCTGATACCAATTATTGCTTAGATAGACAACCCAAGAGGGGGGTGAATTATATTTTTAAAAATTTAAAGCAGATATGTGCAGTGATAAATGATTAAATCCTAAGTAAATCAAATGTGAGAGCAAATAGAAGACAATCAAAAGCACACATACAAATAAGAGAATTTTATAGTGGTCCGATGCTCTCCCAGCACCTACGTCCCTCTTGAAAATTTTACTATAATCCTGTAAGATTACAGCCGGATAGTTTTTTCGGATTCACTATCCAAAAATTTAGTTGGTTTTTTTCTAGGTTCACCAACCATAATCCTTACAAGAATCAGACAAACCAATCAGAATAAACAGAGGAGAGAAAAATCTCAAAACCCAAGTTTCAGCCCCTACTAAAATCAAGTATACGAAAAAAAAATTACAACTCGAAATGCTCCTTTGAATGAGTAGAAAAGTTGTTCTTGTAGTTCATTGAAAGCCTCTTTAAATACGTGAAATTAATGCACTTGAGGATTCTTCAAAGCTTGAGAGAACTGATTGATTGGAGATTGGGTATTCGTTCAAGAACAGAGTGTGCTTCGCTTTCTCTCATTTTTCTTTCTGATCAATTAAAAATAAGCTTTCTTTCTCTTATATCTGTAGCATTTTTTTCTTCTAGTGATGATTAAAGCTTAGAAAAAGTAAAATCCGACCATTGGAGAGTAGCAACCAATCATTGCGATCGAAAAAATTCGATCTGGAATGCTCCATCAAAAGGTTGTCGTCGAGTCTCGAGACCTCTCGATTTGTCTTGAGACGTCTCGCCAGGTTACGAGACCTCTCGATTTGATTAGGAGAGTTTTCGCCTTCGATCGTATGAAAAATTAGCTTTCTAAAAAAAATGTTTCGCCTGAGATCGAGACCTCTTGGTTCTGAACGAGATGTCTCGCTGGAATCGCGAGACCTCTCGAGAATTCTGAGACCTCTTACTCTTAAAGCACAGAAACTGAATTTCTGTCGTCTAAGACCGAGAGCTCTCGAGATTCATTCGAGATCTCTTGAAATCGAGCCAGAACTGCATTTAGAGCATGCCAGTCCATTCGAGAGCTCTCGAAAAAAATTTAAGACGTTACGAAGACTGTTCTAAGATAATTTTGAGAAAATTTTTATACCAATCAGGAAGATTTAATTTTTATTTTATGTATTTCTTATTTTGATCAAAAAAACTCTCTTTCTTCTCATCTTGAAATACTTAAAATAAAATATATTAATAATTATTTATTTTAATATTTGATCATTATTAAAACTACTTAGGGATTCAACAAAGATCGATGCAACTAAAAAGCATCAACAAAAGCAAAACTTTCGATGCTCATCAGCTGTATCGCAATGTGATTGAGCGACACTTTAAAGTATCATAATGTATTAAAATGGACAATGTTTCAAAGTGTCCGGAAGCTTTTTTTTTTTTTTTTTTTTTTGGGTAAAGTCCAGAAGCTACCTCGCGATGCTTTTTAAAAAGCGTCATCGCCAAGTTATACCAACTTTCCGATGCTTCTTTGGTATATGTAACATATATATAATATATTATATAATGTGGAAAAAATGTTCGGAAGATTTGGTAAATCAAATTTACTCATTCAAAATATTCTTAGTTGATAAGACAAAAATTATCTTAAAATCATGTTATTAATGACATTAGTTATCTAAAATGATATGTTTTAGTTTTCCCTCTTTTCATGTGTCACCCGCATAATGTGTTCTCCCTCCAATTTAACTTGTCCCATCAATGACTACAAACTCAAATCTAACTTTATATTTCAATATTTAAAAATATTCTTTCGATATTTATGAGGCCAATGTTTCTTAAGTTTTGTGGACACCCAAAGGCATCCCATTCCAGCTTCAGGGACTAAAATAAAGATTACTCCCTCCAATTCTAAGAGGTTGTATACCAACTTTATGTTAAAATATTTTAAAAATATTCTCTCTATATTTATGTGGCTAAATATTTTAAAAATATTCTCTCTATATTTATGCGGCTAATGTTTTATTTTTGTAGGCAAACCCCAGTATCCTATTCTTATGTTAAGGGTTCATAGTGCAGTATTCTATAGTCATGTGATGACTGGAATGATGAGACAGTAAATTGCTGCATAAAACTTATATAAGAACAAGGAGGCTAACTAGTTTTATCATACTCACCAATAGTTTAATAGTGTGATATTGGCAACTTTTCAATTTTAGGTCTAAGTCCATGACCTAGGTATTTGAGTTTCCTTTGCAATGTGCTTAACATGACCTCTCTTCTTCCAAATCTTTTGAGGCTCCATTTGGGATTACCTTTGGAGGAGCCAAAAGTGCTTTCCAGGTAACCTCAAAGTAATTTTGAGTAATATATGGATATTTAATAAAAAATATCTTAAATAATTTTTTTAATCTTT
This sequence comes from Cocos nucifera, assembly GCA_006176705.1. Lineage (NCBI taxonomy): Eukaryota > Viridiplantae > Streptophyta > Magnoliopsida > Arecales > Arecaceae > Cocos > Cocos nucifera. The sequence continues at coordinate 1,876,560 of QRFJ01000075.1, forward strand.
TTAGAAGCTAAAAAATCTTTATCCGATAAAATTAAAGCTTTTCCTCAAAAGTGCTTTCTAAAGCCCATCGAGAGATATTTATGTGATCAAAATACTATCAAACTTTATAGTTATTACATTATCTATTATAGTATTTAGATTAAAATAAAATATATAAATTATAAATTAGCAATATTTTATGCTATATTATATTAATATTAAAATAATATAATAGTACCATAATAATATTATACTAAAATAACAATATCACATTCATATACAATAATAATAATATACTATGTAATAATAATAATAACATGAATTATAGTATTTTATATAAAAATATTCTATTATAATTATTAACTAATAATAATCACATTATATATATATATATATATAACAATACTCTATGGAGGAGTATTATGGTATTGCCACCTTAGCGTCTCAGATGATTTTAGTTGTGCCATATGGAACTGACTATTTCAGCTGTGCTAAGCCTTCCATCTTCTACAATGTTATTTCGGGCGGCTTCTCTCGACAGTTTCACCATTTTCTAGGGCTCTCCGCCTTCCCCTAATTCTTTTTCTTTTCTAAAAAAAGATAAGAAAAGGAAGAAGGGAGAGAAGGGAGGGGGGTTGGTGGTGTTGGAGCTGGGGGAGGGAGAGGGAGGAGGTTTGGTGGTCGCAGGCAGTCAGATGCAGCTCGGATGGCAGTAGGGTAATGCTATGGGGGAGGGGGCACGGACGGCCATGACTTGGGCCTCATGCGGCAAGGGTGAGGGGTGGGGGGGCCAGAGATATGATATTATTTTAAAAAAAATAAAAAAATATTATTGTATAATAAATAAATAAGTAGTATTATTTTAAAAATTAAAAATAATATATTATCTTTAAAATATAATAAATTAGTTTTTTAAAAATATTATTTTTTATAATATTAATTTTTAAAAATAATATTTTTATTAAAAAATATTATTTTTCATCTCTTATTCCCTCCCCTCAACTTTTATTTTTAAAATATTTTTTTTTATTTTTAAAATACTACTTTATTACTGTTGAAAATAATATTTTAAATTATTAATAATAATAATATAATAATTTTTTTCTTCCTATCTAAATTTTCTTTTTTTTCTTTCCTCCAACTCCTTACCTTCCTCACATCGGCTCCACCTCTCTCGCCCCCAACGCGGTAGCACAGTGTCATGGCCACCAACCACGCCCCTACCGCGATGCCTCCCACCACGTCCCAACTGCATTGCAAGTCCCATATACCACAACTTCCTCCCCTCTTTTCTTTTTCTGCTCTAAGCACCACCAACCTCCCACCCCCTCTCCCCGAGTTAAGCACCATATCTACCCTCCCCCGCCTCCCCTCCCAGGCCCCTGGCACCCCGCGGGCTTCCCAACTCCACGCAACCCCCCACCTCCGACACACCCAACCCCCACAGGGAGAGAGGAGG